>JZKD02S1791979.1:55066-89183 GCA_000966675.3 Picea glauca | reverse complement strand
AATGCGGAACATATGGGATGATGATGTTGATAGAAGAAGAAGGTGTGATAGAAGAAGAGATTGGGGTATTGGGAAGTGGAAAGAGGTTTTGATATAGTAGGAAGAGGACCGTGGCTGATAGAGAGGAGAAACATAGTGAGTTTGAAGAAAGAGACACTCGTGTAATACTCTAGATCATACCGTGCACATAAGGTCAACTCAGTCCAATAGAAGAACATACCACTCATGCCAAACTCCGTGTCAAACACATGACCCCTTGTGCGTCTCCAAGTTCTGAAGAAACTTTTTCAGTTGTAGTTACTAAGGATAGCAGTAAGAACAGTAGAAGTAGTATTGTAACTCAACTTATAATAGTATCACCAAGGAGGAATATTGTGAAAAATATGATGGTGGTAGTAGATCCCACTTTAAGAATTCTTGTCTTTCACGAGGCGGGTTCATAAGATTCAGAACAAATTTTATCATTTCTGAGACAATATGGACTGTGAAGAACATCCAGGATGATGATGCGAAGATTGCGTAGTTGGCGATGACATTCAAAGACTGTGCATTACTATGGTACATGAAATATCAAACTACTACACCTATGGGACAAACTATAACATTGGTAGATGTAAGACAAGCTCTATTGAAAGAGTTACAGAAACCTAAGTCCAAGTCGCAATGCATTACAGAGCTGAAGGAGATCAAGAATATAATGAATGAATCAGTGTGGGATTATGATCAAAGATTCAAGATACTGAAGGATTGATTGACATTCCAAATTCTAGATGAATAACATAGGGAACGGTTTATTGTAGGATTGTTGTCACGTATATATTTCCCCTTGACACAACATAATATTGCATCACAGTCAGAATCCCTAGAGATTGTTATGAAATTGGAAGCATCCCCTGTAGGATAAAATGACGCAAGGATGGCTCAAGTTTAGTCACAGTTAGCAACGTTGAATATTCAGTTGAAAGAACTTGTGAAAGGAAAAGAAAAGCGAGAGGAATTATGGTGTGTCACATGTAGAACATAAGTTCATCATAAGAATGAATGTCCATTTTTTCAACAATATTTGAATATAGGATCTTTGAATCCATTAGGGGTATGGTGTGAGATTTGTAGGAAAACGGGTCACCAACTGATTTCTCATTGATGTAGAAATATCAGAGCACTATAAGAAAATTGTTTTGTAATTTTTGTAAGTCAGTGGGACATGAATAGAAGGATTTTCACACATTTGATTTGATGAGAGAGCACACCGCATATGCATACAGAGTCCAGGGACAAGAATCCAAAGGAGGAGATTTGTATTATAATACTCCAAAAAGTTATAATCAAGGAGGAAGAGGAGAGTTCAAAGGTCACAGAAGAGGAGGATTCAGTAGATGAAGAGGGCCAATTATCTTCTATAATTGTAATCAGCCTAGACATTTGGTGTGATATTGTCTGAATCCCTTCACGACATGCACATATTGCACATAGCTAGACCATGCAATGAAGGATTTCCTACAGTTGATCACAAAGAGGCAAGAAAAGAGGCACCCAAATGTATAGATGATAGTAGCAGAGGCATGCGATGAAAAACCCAAGATAGTAGAAGTTATGTGTGGAGGAACAAGAACCATAGTTGATGTGATGGATCAAGGAAATAGGATCCACCAGTGGGTGATAAAAGAAGCAGAACCTATTTCGTTGTTTGACCCTAGAAAAGAGAAAGAGACATATATGCAAGAAAGGAAGGAAGTGATAGGAGCAAAATAGATAGCATCGACTTCAACCATGCCCCCTTTGTATGACAAGACACTAGTGTATGATATGCCTCAAGTCTATGATCATTCAGAAAGGCAATTTGACAAGGTAATAACTTTGAATTTTTTTCTAAAATGTTGTTTAGAGATAATGAAGTATGAGTCTCCTTTGAGTATGTTTCACGGAATGATCAACCTTTGCACCCAATATAAAGTGATACCTTTCACACACCGAGCAGTTAACTAGGTGCAATGCAAGAAAATAATGAATAGGGAGTTTCAAATCAATGTGTAGATAGGAGACTATGACATGGAAAATATTATTTTAGATATAGGTTATGATGTGAGTGTCATTCTGAAACATACCTAGATGAAGTTAATCCGGTCTCCCATTCAATTAAGGTTATAAAATCAGCATAATATTGTTCCAATTGGAAGGTTGGCAGGGATAAGTGTTAGTATCGATGGAGTCTGCAGCTTGACCGATTTTGAAGTGATCGAGATAGTGGATGGAAACACACGTTACCCAACACTACTTAGACTTGATTGGGCCTTTAAAAACTAGACTATCATTGATCTGAAGAAGAGACTGATGATATTTGAAGTAGAATACTTGAATGTTACTACACCATTGGATCCTATTGAAGGAAGAAGATATGTAGAGCCAATAAAGGGAAAAGAGCTCAACAACCTATATAATATGACTACCTGGATGGATTATTATGTGAATCCTACGGCTGATGGTGTCCTTAGTTGGAGAAGTATTAGTTCATGTGTGTAAGATTCATAAGAAGCTTTGGAGAATTGGCAACAGATATTGCATGAAGTGTATACAAGGAAATGTGCTCGGATTACCCACACCTTGTGATAGATTGGAACTGAGGTATGACAGACTAACCGATGTAGCTTATTTTATAATAGAATTTGAATTGAAAATATCAAATCAACAAAGATTACTATCTTTAGACATTGAATTGAAAGTGACCCCGACAAGATGGTGGGATATGCATAAGGATGGAATAATATATTGGTAGCAGTGCATAAGGCTATTACGGGTCAAGTTCAGGACAAAGAATGAAGATACTATGTAGAAGTATATAGGATTGAGTTGTTTGATGGATCATGTTACACAATGCATTGCAACATGGAGTAAATTACCTAGGAAAGAATGGATGCACTTTTTTTTACACAACTTGGACACAATCCTGAAGAATTGGTTTTTAGAACTGGAAGTGTGCAGACAAATTGTAGATTGGGAAGAACTGACTCGTAATTTTAAGGTAAATTTTAGTTTTGAATATGAGACCCCTTTAGTAGACACATCTTTGCAGGTTATCAAGGACAATATAATTATATCAGAAGACACGATAGAACTAGTAATTGTATGTATCACAGATAGATCTACTGCAATGGTTGAAGAGTTTTTACATTGTTATAATGTTGTTGAAGAAGACCAAGGGGACAAAGATCCAAGAAATGTGCAAATACTTGAAACTGAAGGATAAATCATAGTGGAAGGTATAGAGCTTGAATTGACTGTATATGCAAAACCATTGAGAATGCACAAAGTAAATATTGGTACCAAAGATAATCCCAAGTTTGTGAACATAGGAGACTATTGGAATGACAAAATTGTTGCGAAGATAATTGATTTACTGCGTGAATATTACGATCTATTTCCGACCACGTTTTCATAGATGAAAGGGATTTTTGGGGAGCTAGGAGAGATGAATATCCCATTGAATCCAAATGGTAAGCCAATGAAGAAGAGACCATACATATTGAACCCAATGTATAAGAAAAAGGTGAAAGCGGAGATAGATAGGATGTTGGAAGCCGCAATTATTGAACCTGTCATAGAATCAGAGTGGATTATTCCAATGTTAGTTCAGGATAAGAAGACTTGAGGGATCATATTTTTTGTAGATATGAGGAAATTAAATGACACTTGCTTACATGATTCGTTTCTGACTCCATTTACAAATGAAATCTTGGAGAATGTAGGAGGACAAGAAGTTTGTTCATTCACTGATGGATTTTTAGGGTATCATCAGATCAAGATTGTGCAGGAAGATAGATATAAGACTACATGTGCGACAGAATGGGGATGTTACTAGTACACAATGATGCGTTTTGGATTGAAGAATGCACCAACAATATTCTCTAGAGTGGTGGTAGCAACATTTAAATAATTCATTCATAAGTTATTAGAAGTATACTTAGATTAATGGACGATGTTTAGCTTGTTGAAAGAACATGTTGAGAATTTATGCTTGATGTTGGATAGGTGTAGGAAGTTTTAGATATATTTGAATTTGAATAAGTGCATTTTTTTTGCGTCGTTTGGTATCTTACTAGGCCATGCAGTGTTTAAGCAAGGACTGTTGGTGGATCCTGTGAAGATTGTTTTGATTGTTGATTTACTACCGCCGATTTCAGTGCAACAATTACGAGAAACGTTGGTTCATACATGATATCACGGGAACTTCATTAGGGGATATGCACAAATCACAACCCCCTTGGAAAGATTATTAAAGAAGGAGAACAAGTTTCAATGGAATGAGAAATGTCAGAAAGGTTGAGATACTTTGAAGCATAAATTAGTTACCGTGTCAATTTGGATATTTCCAGATTGGAAGAAGGAGTTTCATGTTCACGTGGATGCATCCTCTGTAGCATTAGGCGCCTTTCTAGCTCAGTGGGGATAAGGAGATATATATCATCCCATTGCATTTGCAAGAAGGAAGTTGTGAACCACTGAACAAAATTATATTACTACAGAACATGAAGGTTTAGCAATGGTGTATGCATTGCAAAAGTTTAGACATTATTTGTTGGGCTCACATTTTAAGATCTATATAGATCATTTTACGCTGAGATACTTAGTTAATAAGCTAGTGCTGGAGGGAAGAATATGCAGATGGCTATTATTTTTTCAGGAATATGACTTTGAGGTAATTGTGAAACCAGGGAAATTTAATTCAGGACTTGACCACTTATCGCGCATACTACCAGGAGAAGATGCAGGAAACTTGGATGTCAGTCTACCAGATGCACACTTATTTGCAGTAAATATGGCTAATGATTATTTTGCAGATATAATCTAGTTCTTGAGCACAGGGATAGCCCCACCAAACTCTATAGTTTCGCAGAAGAAACAATTAGTAGTGAAGGAAGCAGACTATCAACTGATAGCAGGAAATTTGTACAAGTTAGGAACATATGGTATTCTGCAACGATGTGTATTAGATCATGAAAGACATATGATATTCTCAGAGGCACATGGAGGGGTTGCAGGAGGTCATCATGCAGGGAAAGAAACAGATATGAATATTTTTCACGTACGACTATTGTGGCCTACCCTTCATAAGGATGCGAAAGAATTATGTCAGACCTTTGATGTCTATTAGACACTTGGGAAGCCTTCCAGGAGAGATGAGATGTCGTTAGTGCCGTAAGTGACATTACAGTATTTTGATAAATGGTTCATTGATTTTGTTTCATTGAGTAATCCACCAGCAAAGAGGTCAAGATCCATATACATCATTACTGCGAAAAATTACTTGACATGATGGGATGAAGAAGAACCAGTCAAATATTGCAACGTGGAGAAAGCTACACGATTTTTGTTTGAAATTGTAGTTACAAGGTTTGGATTCTCCATATCACTTATGAGTGATAAAGGAACTCATTTTCTAAATAAGATGATTGCAACTTTGACAAGGGAGCTTCAGATTCATCATCATAAGAGCACACTATATCATCCTCGGGAAAATGGAACCGTGGAAGAATTTAATAAGATCCTAGAGAATGCACTAATGAAGGTGTGTAATGTAAGTTGAGATGATTGGGACTTGAAGATTCTAGAATTACTATGGGCATATAGGACTACAAGTAAGATTCAAATGACATGACAAACACCATTCATATTAGTGTATGGCCAGGAAGCAATTATGCCTATGGAATTCATTGTGTTGAGTCTGCACATTTCCACACTGACAAAGCTTACAGATTCCAGCTCAATAGAGAAGAGACTAGAAGAGCTAATAGAATTGGAAGAAGATTGTTTTGTCACTAGATTTCATCAGCAAGTTCAGAAATCGCACAACAAATCCTGGCATGACAGACACATTAAACAAAAGAAGTTCCAGATAGGAGACTTAGTTTAGCTTTATGACAACAAGTTTTTGCAGCACCCTGGAAAGTTTCAGATGCATTGGTTGGGTCCATATGTGATCATATTTTTTATAGACATAGATGATTTTAGGGGCTAATTTTACATGGTTTTTCCCAAAACAATATTCACTAATTTCCATTTTTTCTAAAAACAATTCACCCAAATTCCATAGAATAAAATTATTTTACCTTAAAAATCGCCAAAAGTTTATAAAAACTATATAAAATCCTTAGAAATTTGAATATTTTTACAAATCTATCACCAAACATTTTACATTTTGCATATTAAGGACTAGTAAGATTAGCCCAGTTTACTACATTTTAATATAAATTTTCATCCTTAAAATCATCTGTGGTGACAGAAATAGGTGCAGTCCAGTTGGAAAAACTGAATGGGAAAGTTGTGGAAGGATTGGTTAATGATAGTCGACTGAAATTGTATAGGGACAACCATGACTCTGCGCACTAGTCTGAGTGTGAAGTATGTGTACCATAATATATGTATTATAGTGTACTATAGAAGAAAAATAAGAAGAAAAGAAGAAAATAAACAAAAGTGTTTGAGTTAAGAGACCGAAGGTTGAAGTTATTCATAAGGTATTGTTCAAACTAAGTAAGGAGAGAAACATGAAAATGTCCCAGATATGTAGAAAAGAAGAATAAATCATGCACAGGAAGGTGGATGGACTCGTGATAGAAAATCATGCAAAAGGAGATAAACACATTAAAGAAAAGACACGATGGGACAAACATTTAAGAGTAACATGGCGACGAGGTAGTAGAGCCACGCAATCATAAATGAAAAACAGTAAGAGGATTTTGACAGGATGGAAAATATAGCGTATAATCCATCAGAGGATACGAAGTTCATGAAGAGCTAGGGAAAGGATTGAATGCGAATGCAAGTGGATTAGACTGCAGGTTTGGGCATGAAAAAGAATAGAAAAAACTGGTGACAGGAAATAAAAGCAGATGAAGGGTTGACAGGGAAAGGTTATTATTTTTCAATCACTTCAGAGAGATAGAATGAGCCAAGCGAGTTTGAGAGAGTCGAGCAAGAAAGTTGCAGACATGAGTTAGTTACAAAGAACAATGGCGCCACCGAAGATAGGAGAATATTCATCACAATAGAAGAAACAATGCACCGGGAAGACATTGATACATGTATTCAAGGAAACTTCGAGAGCATAAGTGTCAAAGCCAATCCCAATCAAAATTTTGAAGGATTATGTTCCACCAAAGAAGTCGAAAACGAAGCAGGTTAAGTTACCAAAGGAACTAAAGTATGAACTTGTTGAACTAGAGATCCAATTAAGGGTAATCATTGAAGACGATATGTTAGGTGCAGTAGGGAATCTGAAGTATGCAAGCCATGACTTGATAGATGTAAATAATTTTATAGAGTTGGCACCAAATAAGTACAGGACCGTAAATCCCACCCCAGATTCATAGGAAGCATTAGTAGAACCACATGAATGGGAAGCGGGGCTAAAGAAAACATTCATTTTGAATCTGTTAAACATTCCACATTTAGGTAGGAGCACGGAGATAAACATATGTGTCAAGTTGTTACTCAGTTGCATCCTTGGAGGATTTTTATGGTTGGACATGTCGATGTCAATAGACAATGAAATCATCATGCATACCACTGGGTTACTATCAGCAGGGGAAGGCCCACTGCCATTATTCACAGAGAAGTTGAAGGAGAAGGCACTCTTATAAAGAATGAAGGATAAGTATGACACATTTAGAGGAGCGTGCGGTTTGGACATTGCAAGTATTAATGATGATATAGGCAGGTTCACAATGCAAGTGTTGTTCTATAAGTTGTTGAGAAAATGTCGCAAAGATCAAGTACCAACAAGTATAATAGAAGCAGTCGAGAAGTGTGTTGTAGGAGTACAATTGAACTAGGCGACGTTCATGTTGAACCCATGTTTTATGGACCACGGGGTCGCACAAGATAAGGGAATATAATTCCATTATGCATGGTTGCTGATATTGATTATATTAGTGGCTTGGAGAGATCTGGAGGACACTCAATTTCTGGGAGATGTGAAGAAACCATGTGTAGTGAGATATGTGAACTTGTGGCATACTGCCCACAAGGAAAGACAACTGCATAATAACATCACATTCTATGTTTACAAAGAGGTAATTCGACAGAGCATTCAAGATACATTGTGCATACTATCGCAGGTAGTGGAAGCATACAAGGGGATTATGCATTTTAAAGTAGGAAGACACCACGCGTATATTCAAGCCAAGAGGGATCCAGATCAATAGTGGTTTTTGAGTAGGTATAGATTGACAAAAGATGAGGTTGGGCAGATTGTGGAAGACTGGGAAGAAGAATGGAAAACCCTAGTACCAGAAATAGAGAAACCACAAAAGGAGATTGAACTAGAGAAGGAGACAGAACTAGAGAATGATCTGAAAGAAGAAGAAGAATCACATGAAGGACAAGGAAATGGCGTAGGAGAAACACATAAGACAGTACCATGCCCTAGAGAGAAGAGGAAAGAGCATGATAAGGGGAAACTAGTACACCAATGGAAGAAGAGGAAAGCATTAAAGGAAGTGGTCACCCAAGCCCTGACAGAAGATGACTTATAAAATATAGGCGATCAAGTAAAGGAAGTGACAGACAAAGTGTTTCAGTGCACAACATAGAAACAATAAGAGATACAAACATATGTGCAAGAGAATATCACTTCATTGTGTCAACTTTTGGAAGAATCCAAGATAACACTAGAGAAAAGGACCGAGGAAGAATAGATGGAGAGTACAACAAATATTATAGAAGCAAGAGAAGAGATATCTCACCCATCAGAAGCATCAAGAGAGCACAAATTAATGAAGTTATCGATAGGATAATTAGAGTTCCCATCGACAAATATTTAGGAGAAAGCACAAGCATTAATTCATATTGACTTAGTCTTGTCGTAGTTGTCGATGAATGTATTAAAGAGTTTGCAAATAATTGTTACACAAGAGATAAATTTGTGTGCAGAGTCAATGGTAATTCAATTGACTAAAGTGATAAATGATAAGGCAACATTGCATATAGAATACAACAAAGTTATGATGGAGTGGGATGAGGTCGAACAAAGGGAAGGAATGTTGAAAAACTTAGTGCAGGAAGTGTACAAGAATTTTCCAGAGATACCAATGGAAGTTGACACTCCACTAGAAGAAAAAGCGTCGAATATTAGAGAAGCCATTCGATGATTCTGCACAAAGACAATAAACTTTGAATCAAACACGATGCAAGGAACTCCACCTAAGAAAAGGGAGAAAAGAGAGAAGATAATGACAACAAAAGTAGAAGGTATCAAGAGTTTGGAGGAGGAGTGTGCTAAGTTGTATGAAGAAAGCACACAAGTATGGACTCAGCTAACAAAAGATGAAAAGTTGCAAGGAATAGGGTAGAATTTGTAGGCCACACTAGAGGAGGAACACAATTTTAAAGAGATGACGAGCACTCTGACAACGATAGAAAAGATGGTTTCAATCGTGGAGAATAGGAAGCTCTGCTTAGACATAAACCAAATGAGAATAAAATAATAGACTCGTGCACAGAAGATCGAGATGTTGCAAGAGGAACTGTTCAGGGTAACAGAGGAACATGCAGTTGCACAAGCCATTGTGAAGCAGGGAATGCAAGATAATACAAAGAAGTTGAAGACACACATTACTATAGAGACATTAGAGGAAATTTTGCAGCGGGAAACCCAAGTAAAATAAAAGGTTGTGACTGCAAAAGAAACATTCTAGAAGTTCATGGAGACATGGACAAAGGTCTGAAGTGGCTTGAGACAAGCCATAGGTGAGTGTTGGGGGCCCATTGGAGCAGGACATTTCGAGACCAATTTTAGGAATCGCGCAGGAACAAACTGTGGGACAAGTCAACTGAGGAGTTGTGTGCACATAATAAATGAAGGTAGTTATCGTATTTTCAAGGGTCAGTGCATGTGAAAAGAGGAATTTAGTTAGGCCTTTTTGTCTATTTTGTAACAGGATAATCCCTAATGTTAATGTATAAATATGTATGGGTTTTGGGTAGAAAGCAAGTTTTTGGGAGAGCATGTTATGGATGAGTAAGTTCTGAGATAAGTGTGCACTGTATGCGTGAACGTTAAGGGCATGTTGGGTTGTAACTGAGATATCATGTATGAGCGTAGTGAAAACCTTTTGTAAGAAATAATGTTGAATAATAATATAAGAATCTCGTTGTTGTGGATGTAGCCCAGTTTGGGGTGAACCACATTAATTATGTTGTATCTGTGTTTTGTTGTGATGTGTTTGTTTAATGTTTTGGTTATTGTATGCACTTAGTAAATGAATGGTTAATATGAATAAGTTGTATGTTAGTTTTGCACACATGATGAATGGTCTAATAAATGAATGTTAAGTATGTTGAATATGATGAATGTCCCCCATTCATCCATGACTGCAGAAACCTAATTCCTGCAGTCCCCATAGGTATCTTGGATGAGACTTCACATGCTTGTGGGTGATGTCAAAAGGGATAGTATATTTAGGATTTTGTTGGTGATTTAATGTTGAACCCTCGGTCTACCCACTATGTGCAAACAACTAACATGAAACAAGATGTCCACACCTTTGTGGTAGAATGTGATATATGTCAATGAAATAAGGGAGAGACTATCAAAACTCCTAGCACACTCCAACTACTTCTGATTCCACCTATTATTTGGAAAAATATTTCTATGGGTTTCATTGTGGGCTTACCCAAATAAGGAAATAAGTCACCCATCATGGTGGTAGTGGATTGTCTGTCCAAACATGMTCATKTATGTTCTCTTCAACACCCATTCACAACATCTACAGTGGCTCAAAAGCTTTATGGATAATATCTTCAAACTMCATGGAATGCCTCATTCTATTGTTTTTTATCGTGATCCAACTTTTACTATAAWTTTTTGGCAAGAAATATTTAGGCTCCAAGGAACCCAATTGCAGCTTAGTAYARCCTATCATCCCTAGATGGATGGCTAAATGGAAGTGGTCAACAAGTGTCTAGAAAAATATTTGAGGTGCTTTGCATTTGACTGGCAACATCAATGGGTTTAGTGGCTACCCTTAGTTGAATTGTGGTACAACACCTCTTACCATAAGACCACTCGCATGACTCCCTTTGAAGCAGTCTATGGACAAAATCCACCATCATTTCTCCCATGCATTCCAAGCATCTCCAAGGTTTAGGAGGTTGACTGCAATCTTACATTTCACATGACCATTCTTCGTAGTCTCAAAGAAAATTTGGTCATGGCTCAAAACCGCATGAGGCAACAAGTAGATCAGGGTCGTTCTGAAAATCAATTTGTTGAAGGGGACCAAGTGTTTCTCTGTCTACAACCATAGAAGCAAACTTCGCTCAAATCTCAGCAGTGTCAAAAACTAGCCCTATGGTCCTTATATTATTCTCAAACATGTGGGACCATTGGCCTATCAGTTAGCTTTTCCCAAAACCTCTAGGCTACATCCTATTTTTCATGACTCCTTCCTGAAGAAAGTGATTGGCACCAAGTGTCGTGCTCAGACTAGTCTACTAGAGTTGGATGAAGAAGGTTACATTTGGTTGCAACCACAAATTGTATTGGACCAACGAGAGANGCTCAAAACCGCATGAGGCAACAAGTAGATCAGGGTTGTTCTGAAAATCAATTTGTTGAAGGGGACCAAGTGTTTCTCTGTCTACAACCGTATAAGAAAACTTCGCTCAAATCTCAGCAGTGTCAAAAACTAGCCCCCAAATTTTATGGTCCTTATATTATTCTCAAACATGTGGGACCATTGGCCTATCAGTTATCTTTTCCCAAAACCTCTAGGCTACATCCTATTTTTCATGACTCCTTCCTAAAGAAAGTGATTGGCACCAAGTGTCGTGCTCAGACTAGTCTACTAGAGTTGGATGAAGAAGGTTACATTTGGTTGTAGCCACAAATTGTATTGGACCAATGAGAGAATTATGTCCATCAGTGCACCATCTAGGAAGTGTTAGTTCAATGGAAGGATACTCCACCAAAAGATGACACCAGGGAGCCGACTACTATTCTACAAAAATTTTCTCATCTTAAGCCTTGAGGACACAGATCTTTTTAAGGGGGAGGGCATGTTAGGGAATTAACCTCCCTAACCCTTGACATAGATAGAATAATATATTTTCCATGTAATAAAGGCCAACATTATTTAATAAGGCATATTTTATAAATACAAACAAATCAATGTAAGAAGACCTAATAGAAGCTTCAAATTCTAGAAAGATATTCATCCAGAATGTTCTTTAGAAGATAGAATTAGTATAAATAAGAGTCAGAGGCATGAGAAAGCTTTGTCTTATGAATTATTGTAATAGAGCGCTACTTTGCTAGAGGTTTCCCCCTCGAAGAGGCAAGTGAACATTGCCCCCATTTCAACAAAGATATCATTTTGGTGTGTTATTCTCTACATTATGTTGCTCTGTTGGTAATTTTCGTTATATTCTTGTTTCTGCTTAATATCACATAGATAAGTGCATAACACACATCAACAATTATAAGTCCTCTTAATTATATTTTTCTCTTATTTTTTGTCCATCTATATGCATTCTATATTTCCCTATACAATCATTACATATATATGCCATTATCAAACCTAATCCATTGAAATTATTTCATCCCCTCTCAACTACAATTGAATTAACATTATAAATATTTTTACTTTCTACATCCCTTGATCTTTATTTCCAACTTCATTAAATTCCTAATTCCTAAAATATAAAAGTATTCACTTAAATTTAAAAAATACTTTTAATTAACATTAACAATTTCTATATAAAAATTGAAAATGTCATAAAAGAAAATAAATACCCCTCCACTCCTTTTATGTCATTTTGCAACAAACAAGTATTTAAACGCAACATTAATTTGCTTAAAAGATGGCCTAGCACATTGTGCACATTGCCAAGAAAACAAATCATAATTTTATAAACATAGCTTGGAATTCACAATAGATAAAGATCAATTCCAATATGTGCAAACCATTTTTGAAAGAAACCTTTCCAAAGTTAACTAAAATCTCTTATGAACAATATGAAAAGGATGTAGTCTCATCTTTATCTAAACTATAAGAATTCCATGTGCATGGCATTTTTACATCATGAACGTCACATATATAAAATATTAATATTCAACCACTTTTTTCTTGTAAATAAAACAATGCACTAAATGCATGTTATTTCTTTTAAATGAGAATATTTATACAGAACTTTGTATTTTTCCTTTCTTACAAACAACATACAAGCATGCCACACATTTTCCAATGAAACAATGAATCGATTTATTTTCCATTCTAAAAACTTGATTAATTATATTGTATGTACATGTTAAGTGATACTATTTTACTATTATCAACTTTATTTTACTATTATCAACTTTAAAAAAAAAATGTGCATTTATGATCATGCTTAAGATAAATAGATTCACGTCCCCGAGGTGTAGGACAGTTGGTGACGGAGTGTGTTGTTAAGCCACTTCGTGTTGTTAAAGTCACCGGTTCGAAACCTTCGGGGACAAAAAAATCTAACTATGTTAAGGGTTGGTGTGGCTCAAGCCGGGTACGATCCCCGAGTGATTTTGATGACTTAGATACCCCTGAGTCGTGGTTTCTCAAGCCACAGGTTAATCACATAGCCAACAAGTCCCGCACAAATTAACAAAAAAAAAAAAAGATAAATAGATTCACATATATATGTATTTTTTTTTTTTCACATATCATATTATTACATTCTACTTTACATTTTCAAATGAAATGTATGACCTATACAATGGCTTTATGATTTCATTGACAACTTCAAAACAACTAAAGTTTTGAAACAAATTTATAATCTTATGATTTCACTTATCAATGTGACCAGTTATCATCTCTTAATTTCAACATAATATATTATTTACAATTAACTAAATTTACCCTTTTCTTCATCTTGGAATTATGTTCAATTATCTTTTATTTCTTACAATTCATTTATGATAACTACCCTTTTCTTCATCTTGGAATTATGTTCAATTATCTTTTATTTCTTACAATTCATTTATGATAACTAGATCTCTCCTTTGTAGCTGATAAAAATCAACATTTCTCCCTGATAACTAGATGTCTCATTTGAATCTATATTTTCTTTACACGATCAACTTCCATTGGTTTGTTGTATTTGCTAAATTAATATATGCATCAATACAAAATTATGTTTATAAAATCTCTTAAGATTTAATATTCAAGTTCTCAAGGTTTCATAGTGGTAGAGGCTTTAGAAAATGCAAGGTTTCATATTGATAGAGGCTTTAGAAAATGCACTTTCAAATCGTTTTGGGTTCATTTACTAGAGCAATTCCATCCTTCTAGTAAGTATACATGTAAATACTATGAATATAATAATCTTAAATATACAAACTTTTAGTTTACATCCAAATTATGGTGTAAGTATGAATATTTTGAATGTAATAATCAAGGGTATGGGTTTATTTACTAGAGCAATTTCTTTCTTTTATTAAGTATATATGCAAATATTATGAATAGAATAATCTTAAATATACAAACTTTTAGTTTACATCCAAATTATAATGTAAGTATGAATATTTTGAATGTAATAATCAAGGGTATACATTAGTGCCATCGGTATACTCTTAGTTTCATGTTGAATTCTTATAAACAATAGTATCAATAAAAAAAAAACCAATATTAATACAAAAAATTGTTTCTAATGATTGATTGAATATATACCAAAATTTCAATGTCATCATAATGTTACCATTCACTTAATATTTAGGCCAAGCAAACATTGCTTTATTCTATAATATCTTATTCATTGCTCCCTCTGACACTAGAAAAGACTGCCTCATATCTGCAATTTTTCTTGGAATCCACAAATGGTAGGGACTCAACCACTAGGTGGCCCCTATTATGATATGTGAACACAAATTAAAATGGAATAAAATAACATGAAGAACATGTTGTCGTTAATAATGTTCTTATTTAAATCTTGAATTTAACATCTCTATATGAAGAAAAAATAAATAGTAGGTTATACAAGTGTTTTCTTTAAGTGTTTTCTTTAACTTTGGATAGAGTGACCATGACCAAATTTGAAAGTTTAATAACACAATTTTACAATACTTATTTTTTTTTATAGATTAGTGCACAATATTAAGGATCTAAGGACTCATAAAACACTTGATTGTTTACGGTATTCCTATAACCTTGAGGAGGATCTCTTTCAAAAAAAATTATTAATAAGGGTACTCTTCTAACATAGAGGTAAGGTGTCACAGACCTGCAGTTTGCTTGAATTTTTCTTTGTAAACTTGATTTTCCCCAAGTCTATTTTAACACCTAAGGGGTTCACATTTTTATAGTAACTAGGTATGAGAGGAAAATAATGATTATTCTCACCTTAGGAAGGTGGTAGGTTCATAATGCAAATATTCTAAAGTGTCCATAGTAGTAATTTTGTATGTCAACATTTCAAATCCATAACAGGATTCATTAGGACAATAAGTCAATGGTAAGGGATAAGGACTTGATCAATTAATACTAAATATTCAAATAATGATCCCTGCATATTTTTAGAAAAAATAATTATGAACCCCTTATTTCAATATTTATCCTTAACTTCTTTATCAATCAGATCTCATTCCAGAATTCGCTTTCATACAACTTAGTAATTATAGTTATAATATTTCTATGACATGTAATTTCATATTGCAAATATTCTGGAGTGTCCACAACAGTCATTTTGTATGTCCACATTTCAATTCCATAATAAGATTCATCATCAAGACAATGAGTTAATGGTAAGGACCGAGGATTTGATCAATTAATACTAAAGATGTAAATAATGATCCCTACATCTTTTTAGAAAAAATAAATCAACAACCCTTGTTTCAATATTTATCCTTGACTTCTCCAGCAACTAGATTTCATCCCAGACTTCCCTTTCGTACATGGTAGTAATTACATTTCTAATATTTTGTGGTGTGTATTTTCATAATGCAAATATTTGAAAGTGTCCATAGTAGTCATTTTGTATTTCAACATTTCAAATCCATAACATGATTCGTCATTAGGACAATGAGTCAATTGTAAGGAATAAGGGTTTGATCAATTAATACTAAAGATATGGATAATGATTCATGCATCAAAGATGGATTGGTGTTTGGACAATACTAGTTGCATGTTAGTATGAATGTTTTGAAAATGAGTCTCAAAGGCTTGAATGGCATGGAATTGATTCACAATTCATAAATTCTCATTTTTAAGAAGATTTTCCATATGGTGGGAGTTGATGATATTTGTAGAACCAATT
This sequence comes from Picea glauca, assembly GCA_000966675.3. Lineage (NCBI taxonomy): Eukaryota > Viridiplantae > Streptophyta > Pinopsida > Pinales > Pinaceae > Picea > Picea glauca. Next base: position 72,902 of record JZKD02S1791979.1, on the reverse strand, counting down.
GTGATTCCTTTGAAAATGTAGCAATACCCCTCCTCCTATAAACTCATGTATAACTCACAAAAATCTATGGCGACAAGACCTAATGTATGTAACCATTCAACATAGAATAAAATGTCACAACCACCCATTTACATAGCAAAAATATGGGTTTTCAAGGAACAATCACCCATTTGAAGCCTCTCTTTTTCACAATGACCACCACATTTCATGGAACCTCCATTAGCATAATGATTTGGAAATTATTCACATCATGGATGTAGCAATGTGTTTCTTGGGATACACATCGATCAATGATGTTATGGGTGTTACATTTTATCAATTAAGATAATGAATTTGTAATGTTTGATTTATCCAAACAATTTAAGGGCTTGGGGAGCATAAATACCAATCAAGGCTATTGATATTATGCTTATACTGGTGGTGGGTGGTGGGGGGTGAATCAATGTATAGTACCTTTTAATTTATTTAACCATTCGTCAATCTATCATTAGCTGAGAAACAATAATCACACATAAACTCAAATCAAAATGCATAGAGTTTAACATGGAAAACCATGTGGGATAAAACCACAAAAACTTTTCTTTATAAATGTTTGTAGGCACCAACTTGTTGTTACAAATAATGTAGGAACAAACCTACTATAGACACCAATATCCTCTACTGAGCACCAACTCAATAAGATATGTGTAGACATCAATTCACGATCTTCATACACATAATACTTCTAACTTCACTTGCATGTTGCATTCCACAAATAATCCTTCAAACCCTAGAAAGCCTCATGGAATCATTCTCATAATGTAATCACTGATGAAAACATCTACTGACGAAAACTTTCACTCACGAAAACATCACAACCTCACAACAACATCACAACCTCATAGTAATGCACACAACAACATATCAACCTCATGAAAACATCACAACATTAATCCATTGATGACAACATTCACTCACGAAAAACTCACAACAACATCACAACCACACTACAACACCACAACCTCATAGTAGTGCACACGACAATATCTCAACCTTATAGCATACCTTGAAAATAAGAAAGACCCAAAGAAATTCCCTTAGAATTATCTTGCACACCTATAGATCCCAAAGAGACACATGAACACCTTTAGTGCACCTCATACTTTATATCTTGCTTGGTTATTCTAAAAATGCAAAATTCCATCCTATATTTATAGTAATTCTATCCCCACTTTTTGAGCTGACCTGTAAAAATTGGTTGAGTCGACCTCAATTTTATGGTTGGGTTGTTGGCTAAAAGAATTCATATATCCTCATTCCTAGGGATCTAGAGGGAATTCCATATTTCATTGTAAAGGTCTTAGAATAATATTTCCAACCATATAAATTGTGCTCCCATTTGAGACATGTATGCAGGGTAAAAATGCCTTCAAATATAGGGTATCCAAATTTACCAAAAATAATACTTTCAATAATCTCCATCTTGCAATATTTATCTTGGACATCTGTAGGCTTGTAATATTTATTTTGGACATATTTTATGATCCCCCTATCTTTGAAATCAATGACAACAATATTTACAACAATCTCCCCCTTTGTCATTGATGGCAATGCTTAGTCAATTCTGATACTCCCCATGTCTTCATTTCTTCCTTTGTTTGCAAATTCTCCCCCTTTGACATTAATGGAAAAGGGATGCTCCCCATAATCTTGTGCTTCCCTTTACTGACAATATGTGAGGGATATCACTCTCATAAAACATTTTTCTCATTTTAATTTATCGAGTATGTATGAATCTCTTGAGGTTTTGTTTGCATTTGCCACTAATCTTCCTAAAGCTTCTTTCCTTATCTCACACCCTTTAGAATGAAATGTGAGGTTGTAACCTTGATCACACATTTGGGTGACTCTTAGAAGATTATGCTTTAACCCTTCAACTTAAAATACATTTCATGTCTTATTCTTTCCATTGTCAAGACTAACAAAACCTTTTCCAACTATCCTTATAGAAGCCTTATCTCCAAAAGTAACATTGCCTCCTTTTTCTTCCTTCAAGGTGAGAAACTTGGTATGCTCCCCTGTCATGTGTTTTCAACATCCACTTTCAATGTACCATTGGTTCCCTTCATTTTGAGCATAAAGTGAAAGTCCACATTATTCCTTCTTCGATTCTTCTTGCTTCCTTTTCCACACCCTGGTGTATTCTTCTTTATGCTTGGTAGGAGCATATTCTTCCTTGTTTTATTTAGGATAATTTATTATGTTTCTTATACAATCGTGTGTTATATTCGTGTAGTTATTGCACTTATAACTTTCAGTATCAAGTAGAGGAACACATGAATTGTAGTGTCTGTTGGAAAACCCATGAGAACTTTTGGTTTTTTGTTCACATAATCATCCTTTGAGGTTTTGTAAGAACCTCTATTTCTATCTCTCACATGATCACTTCTTTCATAATCTCTACAATCTATTGATTTATGCCCAAAATTATTACAAGAAAAACAATAGCCAAGAAAGATATTTTGGTACCGGTTTGTGAAAGGTCTTTGTGGTGGTACGACTCTTCTGAACTCATTCTTGTTGTTCTTGTGAGAATAATCAGGTTTCTATTGACCATCATTTCCTTTCTTGTTGTTGCTTTCGTTATTGGTGGAGCCTTTGAGAATATTAGCATAGCTTTCAGGATTTTCTTCATTTTCTTTTTCTAGTAGCTTTGTGACTTTAATGCTTGCATCTCCCTTGGTGGTCTTTTATTTATCATCGTAGTCGATACATGTCTTGATGAATGGTGATCTTTGGAAACTAATAATATTATCTAAGATTTTATACTCTTTCCAAACTTCAAGCTTCTATTCAACTGATCAATTGTTTTCTCTAGTTCCTCTCTTAAGGAAATTATTTTAGCTTCTATCTTCTCACAATTTTCTTCATTTTCTTTCATTTGGATTTTCACCACTTCTTCTATCCTCTTTTCCTTTTCTAGTTGAGTCTTCGGGATAATAACTATCTTCTTTGTTTCTTAAAGATCATGATCCTTATTTTCATTTTTCTACAATTGTTTTTTCTACTTTAAATTATCTTCCTCGTGTATGTCTATTTATTCTAAGGAACTAACAAGTTCTACTTCAATATTCACTTCCCCATCAATGTATTCTTCTTATAAATCTTTATTTTCTTCATCAACGAGTTTTATTTCCATGGTTATGCAGAGAAATTCTTCTTTATCATCACTATCTTCCCTTTCTTTGAATTTTCCATATCCTCCTTTTAGCTTTCTCACAACTTGTGCTTCTTCTATGTCTGACTCGCAACAAGAACAATCAAAAGATTTATCTTCATTGGATCTGTCTTCATAAAATTTTTGTAGCTTGTCTCAAATCTATTTAGTTGTTGTACACTTCATTACATTGACAATCTCATAATCTAGTAGGACACTTAATATAACCTCAATTGTTTTTTCATTGTTTTCACTTGACTCCTTCCCAACTTTATCTATATAACTTGTTGTGACTGATTCTGAAATATCAAACCCGAGGGCCTGCAAATATCCCCATTCTTATACTCCATGTCACATAGTTTGTTCCATCAAAAAAAGGATCTCTATTTATAGGGATACCTTCCTTACAATCCATATGTGCTCAAGATCTTCCTTCAAGTGGTTAAATTGTTTCTGAAGGAACCAACTCTGATACCAATTGTTGATCTTATGCTTATACTAGTGGGGCAGGGGGGAGGGGGGTGAATCAATATATGATATGTTTTACTTTGTTTAACCATTCAACAATCTATCATTAGATGAGAAACGATAACCACATATAAACTCAAATCACAATGCGTAGAGTTTAACATGGAAACCCTTGCAAGAGAAAACCACAAAAAGTTATCTTTATAATGTTTGTAGGAACCAACCTATTTTTACAAATAACATGGGCACCAACCTACCATTAAAAATATTATAGGAACCAACCTACTTGAGACACCAATATCCTTAGTTGAGCACCAACTCAACAAGATGTAGGCACCAACCAACTAGAGACACCAATCTCCTCAACTAAGCACCAACTCAATAAGATATGTGTAGACACCAATCCACAATCTTCATACACATAATACTTCTGAATTCACCTACATTCTTCATTCCACGGACAATCCTTCAAACCCTAGCAATCCTTATGGCATCATTCCCAAAATGTAATCATTGACGACAACATCCACTTACGGAAACATACACTAACGACAACATTCACTTATGGTAAAATCTACTCATGGCAACGTCACAACCTCACTACAATATCACAACCTCATAGCAGTGCACACTGCAACATCTAAACCTCACGAAAACATCACAACCTTATAACATACCTTGATAATAAGAAAGACCCTTATACATCTCTTGCACACCTCTAGATCCAAAAGAGACACTCCAACACCTTTAGTGCACCTCAAACTTGATATCTTACTTGGTTACTTTAAAAATGCAAAAAACCTTCCTATATTTATAGTAATTATGTCCCCACTTTCCGGTCCAACCTGTAAAGACTGGCTAAGTTGACCTCAATTTTTTGGATGGGTTGTTAGATAGAAAAATCCATATCTCCTCATTCCTATGGATTTAGACAGAATTCCATATACCATTGGAAAGGTCTCGGAATAATATTTCCAACCATATAACTTGTGCTCCCATTTGGGATAGGTATGTAGGGTAAAAATTCCTTCAAAGATAGGGTATCCAAATTGACCAAAAATAATACTTTCAACAATCTCCATCTTGCAATATTTATCTTTGACATTTGTAGGCTTGTAATATTTATGTTGGACATATTATAGGCTCCCCTTGTCTTTGACATCAATGAAAATAATATTTCCAGCAAAAACATTCAGGGGTATATGTGGTTCCACATCCTATGGAGTTGAAGGGGAATGTCTTCAGTGGGTAGAGGAAGAGTCTCCAGAGGTATAGCTTCAACTTCATCATCTGAAATTTCATCAGAAATGGCCATAAAGAGTTTTTTCTAATTACATTTATTCCCATGAAAATATTTCTCATCATAATTGTAGTAGAGACCTTTAATTTGGTGCTATACAATTTCTGCATGGGTTAACTTGTGGATCTTGAGGGGTGGAGAGGAAGAATAGGGATTGATAGGGGGAGAAATGGTGGGATGGGAATAGGGAATAAATTGTCTTTTTAATTTGATAAATGACCACCTTTTGGGCATCATGGGCTCTTTGAGATCAGGGATAATTTTAAGGATGGAAATTTTTCTCAAAATGCAAAAACCTTAGTGAATCTTACTAGTCCTTAATATGCAAACTATAAAATGTTTGGCAATATTTTTGTAAAAATATTGAAATTTCTAAGGATTTTATATAGTTTTTATAAAATTTGGGCTATTTTTAAGGTAAAATAATTTTATTCTATGGAATTTGGGAAAATCATTTTTTGAAAAACTGGAAATTTGCAAATCATTTTTTGGGAAAAAAACATGGAAAATTAACCCATGGGTGAAATTTAGCCCCTAAAATTTTCCTTGGTCCTATCTAAATAATTTTTTCATAATATGTTTGTCCCTCTATCCTATTACACATGATTCTATGAATAGTCTTTTGATGAAGTTGACGGTATTATCATTGATCATTTTTGCACATGTTTAGAATGAAAAACACGCTAAATGTATACATTTGTGTCATAATAATAACAAAATTCTATTGGGTACATATAACAACACATGTTATGTAGTGTGTTTATTCTAACATATCAAAGATTTCATTTCTCCAAAAATATTTTGACCAAGTTTAATGCCTTGAGCTCATTCTTGAATCTCTTTTATAGTTCTATTTGTATTGTGTCAAGACAGTGTTTAACATGGGTTTCAACCCCTTCTCATTTTTAGTACATCCTTCTGGTTCAACCCCAATTTAATTAGTGTTTAATGTAGATATAATATAGAGTTGTGGCCAAGCGATTTAATATGTGAAATGTATTTCTGAATTTTAATAAATAAAATGTGATGCTAGTTGTTGGGGGATATGGACAAATATGGGGGATGAATTAATCCATAAGATAAGGGAATGTCTAGGAGTGTCTAAAAGGGGTCCAATGGGAAAATTATTCATGGGTATTAATCCAAACCCACATTTCTGAATTTTGTATGATTATGTATTAAACTTCTATTTTTTGTTTGAGTGTGGAAGAGCTCAATCATTGAGTTCATGTAAGAGGGTGGGTGTGAGAAGTCACATCCCATAGTTATCGGGACCATGGAATTGAGTACAATCAGTTTGGGGAAGAATGTAATTCAAGAAAACAAGCCAAAGGAGAGGAAATTTGTATGGGGAGAAAGAGCAGTTTTTGGATAGTCATGTTTTTGGTGAGCAACAAGCAAAGAACAAAAACGAAGAGAGTTGAATTTGGAGCAACCATGGAGAGTTAATTATGGACTATATTTGGAGTAGAAGACTGAAGTTTCAGGTTGTTAGACTTGAAGAGTGAACTCATGTGTGAGTTTCACTATAACAACAAGTGATTGATGTTGTTTTCTTGGTGTTTTAATAGCAATGAGTTCCCTTGAGTTTCCCAGTAGTGAGATTCTCGGTTACTTGTGCCATAGATACCCTGATAAATGAATGGGACACTCGATGAACTAAGAGTAGTGAAGGGGTACATTCCTTGGGTTGGGAAGGTTGAGAGGAAGAGAGCTAGTGGAAAATCAGGGTAGTTGTAGGAGAATACTATTGGGTTATGGGATTTTTTAAGCTGTGAGTGGACAATGAGAGACCACCCTATTTTTTGGATTGCTAGCCCTAGATTGGCGGTGACTTGTTATTGATATTTGCAACAATAAGTCTATGGTTGGGTGGAATGTTCATCCCAAACAGTTGGTTGCACAACTTATTTAAAAGATAAGTATATGTTTTTATGTGTTATATTTATGAGCTTAATGGTTGTGCATTCACTTTGTCTTTAATAAGGATTTATATGTTTCCATTCCAAGTTATTTAAATTGCATTCATGTCAATTTTATCATGTTGTAGATGCATTTAATTAATGGTATCAGAAAATAGTTAGATTTGTGTGTAAAACGTAGCTAGTAAGCTACATGAAATTAGTTAGTAGAAAAAAAATCCATTTTTATTAGTTTTCCACGTAGTAATGTTCCTCAGTTAAGATGGGGTACATTACAGATTTACTATTTCTTATGATAATACATAATGAACTGCATTATGAATTTTCTAATGAGTTTTCTTAAATCATCTACCATGATTATAAGAATATAATTACTTGTTTATGAATTATGTGTCATCTTTATGCCTAATTGTTTTCTAACAACAATGAAACACCTATATTTAATAAAGATAAATATAAGTGACATTTAACTGCATAATATTTTGATTCAAAACATTTTTTAATAATTTTCTGGAGCTTGATAACCAATAGATCATTTTGATAACTTACATTCAAGGGAAATCTTGTGACTTTCATCCATTTGGATACATTTAGGACTTCTTTGACACACTTGGAACAATGGAGGTAAGGAAGTTCCATCTAGAGTATGGATCACATCACGGTGAGGTTGTGGCTATTCACTAGGAGTTTATAGACCTTCATTCCCTTGTTGGTAAGAATATGATGGAAATATGTGTTCATGGGTAGTCTCAAGAACATCTACTTGTTCAAGAAGAGGTTTGACCCCATGAACATAGTCACCAAAAGGTTCTACAATTGTTTCCTCTCTATTTTCATCATTTGTATAATTAGCATAGTAAAAATGTATAATTGTTTCCTTTATAGTTGATAGTTACATATGATATATTAATTGCAATAGAATTGACGTCGAAATTGAAATGAACCATAATGATCACCTATGATTTTCTTGTCAAGAAGGGATATGAGGCGTTTTTTCTTCCACTGTTGTATAAAATTAGGGCCTCTTTATTGAATGTCTATAGACTATGATTTTCTTGTTTTGAATTGGTAGGAATAATTGTGGAATCAATTGTGATTGGAATTGAAGTGTTTTATGTTGAATGCCTTTGATTTGCAGTGTTTAACCTTGCCTTGTCTCTAATTTCTTGGATTATTTCAAGGGGATTCTCTTTACTCGCTAATATGTGTACTTGATTATGTAAATTCCCCATTATAACATGGATTGATGTTGATAACTTGTAAATAATGCTTCATCAATTGTGCACTAATGATATAGAAATATTTGCACAAGAAATTATCTCAACAATGTGTTGTTGGTTTTCATTTTTTTATAGGTATTTGGACATAATTTATATTGGGATGTGTGATTTTTTTAATAAAAGAATAACATGTGCACATTTTTATAGGCCAAGAATGTTCAAGTAATATGAAGAACATAAAAAAAATAGTTCTTTCATAATGAGTGGGAATTCTTGGCATATATAAATGTGTGTGCATTCTTAATAACTATTGTTCATGGATAACTCCATGGTTTGAGGCCCAAAAATGACAAGTTTAGGGTTGATAGACATAGGATTTGACTTTCATGGTCACTTTTAGGACTCATACACTATGAATGGGATATAAACTATCAAAAAATACCAATATGAGGAATGTTTACTCTATGAATGGGATATAGGCATGATTCTCATGGATTTCCTTCCATAAAGTAAGGACATCATCCCTAATAAGTTTTTCAAAGTATCACAGTCCATGTATGGGGACAATACCATGACATAGTACCTCTAGAGGGAATCCTTCTCCTATGAGTGGAATATAGGAATGAATTGAACAATTTGCACAACAAGGATGGATCTCATGTCCCAATCTATGGCTCTAGGATGAAAACTAGGATGTGTGTGTGTGTGTGTTTAGACTTCATGGGCCCTACAAAAATCTTGGAACCACCATAGATCCCTTATAGATATAATATTTATATTTTTATTAATACATAATAATACTTTGTATGGGCCATGAATTTCCATAGAGATCTTGTAAAGGTAATCTTTGGCATTTGTGTGGGATATGGGAAAAAAATTGAATTTTTTTCAAATTATAGATGGGTGTCATTGAATAGAGAATGCTTCAAGGTTAAAACACAATGAATTATCCATTAACATTTACTTTTAGGGCCCACTGTCCTTGTGCGTAGCCCTAAATCATCATAAAGGACCTAAAAATAGAATATTTGGATTGCAAGTGAAATGTGGGAGTTATCCTAATGATCGATAGACCATATATGGGTGTTCTTTTTACATAATATCATTTGGTGATGCAAAACTAGATACTTATGTTCAAATAATTGCTTCTAAGGTTCAAATGACATGCATAACCAACATAAAGACCTTATAAAGGGAATTGTCAGCCTAAAAGTTTGATCCAAGAACTATTTTGATATTTGGCATAACATTGATAGGTCACATAGGTTACAACATGGTTTAAGTATGAGGATGAAACATACCAAGGGGGATGGAATGTAATGTACCTAGGGAGGATAATATGGAGTACCTAGGGAGGTACCCAAGGGGATAATAGATGAAATGTCTCCATACTAATGGAATATGCCCTCTATGTAATTAAAAGGAGATAATATAATAATAAGGGGTATTTGGCATAGAACCCTAGGAATACTCATGATAAAGTATAAATACACATGAGTATCATTGTATTGGATATGTGTTAGATGTTTTGTTTTTCAGCTAGCATGGCTCATGAAGTGATTCCTTCGATAGGGAGAAATTTATGGTGTTACCATACCTTAAGGGTTCTTATATATATTCTTGTGTTCTTTATGGTATGAATGTTTTGGTATCTTTGGATTTTAAGGGTTCATTGCTAAATTTTTATGGTTTATTCTCTCTTATATATATTAGGGTTTAATACATCCTAAGAGGTGCTCATAAGGATCATGGGCCATATATAGGTCCCTAAACAATTGAATAGAGGGAATGTTATCCTTATTAGATGATTTTTTAGGTTTGGAGAAGCATGGACAAGTCTTGTATCCTAGGACATCATGTCTATACATAAATTAGGAACATAATCTGTAATAGTTTATTATATGATTCAAAGGCCATACATAGGGCCAAAAACCTCCATAAAGTTCTTGAAAAAAAAAAAAACCTAGAGACTAAGGCCCTAAGACCAATACCTTCATAGAGTACAAAGGATGGGTCTTAAAGTCCATGCCATGGTTTAGGACTAAAACCTAGATACATAGGCCCTAAGAGTTTCCTCAATGGTTCATGGCTCATGTGCATAGGACTAGACTACCCTACTTGCATTGTAACATGAATTATTACCATATAATTGGTATACAAGCACACTTTTGATATTTAGTGTAGAATGGATGGGTCTCATGGCCCCCACATGATTTTTCAATGTCAAAAACCAAGGAATTAGGCCCCGATATTTTTTTTATATCTCATGGGGGATGGAAAAGGTAATAAACCACAACAAAGGTAGTATAAAAGGAAATATTTACATATGAGTGGTATATGGGAATACATTTCATGATTGGTGTACCATGGGTGAGTTTTTTTAAGAGTGGGAGATACAATATTTAGGTATTAATAGTTCTTAGTAAGGATCATAGACCATCCAAGGGGCCCTAGAGCATCATTATTGTACTTGAATGAATAAAATACCCTTAATGGGACATGTGTAGTGGTTTTAGACATTTTTGTTGTTCTTGGATTTCTACAGGCCTTGTTTAGATCCCAAGGTCTAAGTTTCCTCTTGCAACCATGTCCAAGGCCTTGAGAACGATACATAGTGCTAAGAACATCCAAATGGTGCCAAAATCCCCACTTGGAGGCCAATGATATCCTTGGGATTTCTTGTGTGTTGGTTCATTGCATATCTATACTAACTTGAAAATCAACTTGGCACTTGCAAACTATGCGAGAACAATCATTGCCTACTATGTATATGTTATTAATTAACTCTCCCCTTAACCTGATATGTTTACCTTCATTCATTTTGAAAGGCATAAATATATTGTTATATCTTATGTTCTCCTATGTTATGCTCGTAAAGGCCAATTGGACTAATGCCCCCTTTATTACATCCTTCGACAACTTCATTGCTAGTGTTTCTTATAACTCTATCGCAAAGGAGTATTTCAACTCCAACCAAGAGTATAGGATCTAGTGGGTGTGAAATAAGTACATGGTCTACAATTACTGTAAAAACACCAAGAGGTTCCCCTATGGGATGCCCCTTGAATACAAATAAGCACTCAACTCAACTCCATTTATTGAATTCATTCATTCATAAAATGAGTTCTGGATGCCTACCCTTCAAACAATTATTCCCTTCCTTATATTATGTTCCATTCCATTGATTATGTCATTCTACCTAACTAGTGGTTATACCATTAGATATTCATGACTATTGCTAAGACCATCAAAATCACATCCATGTCCCCACTTAGAGGCAATGGATAGACTTAGTAGGTATTGTGTGGTGGTTTGAGGCATAATTATTATCCCTAAGTGCCTATAAGCCTCATTTAGAGCCCAAGGCCCAAGTGTTCTCCCTCGACCATGTTGAGGGCCTCAAGTTTGAAGAATGATGAGGTTATAATCATAAGTCTATCCCATTAGATTGGGAATTGAGTTATGTAATTAGGGCCATATGCCCATCTAGACCTTAGTTGTCAAACTCCATGTCCACAAATAACAAATTTGAATTATATAATGAATTGGTTATATTAATTACACCTTGAGATCTATTATTTATGTGTTTAGATTGTGGTATTAGGTGTAGATTGTTGACTAGGTGCAAGACCAATAGTAATAAACTATCACTAATGACATACACACATTTCTTTCACTAGAATTTTAATCTAAACAATAATGTGCACATGTTTATCTTCAATGTGATTTTTTTAATGTAAACAATAATGCACACATGTTATGTAGGACTAGAACACATACATTTTTTTTGTATGAAATTCAAAACCCTTGTGGGAACATTCACATATAGTAGATTTGAATTTCATAAGAGCGTGCTTGCATATAATAACATTTATCTCAATCATCTATCATGTGTTATGTGTCATATTCCATCCTATGTGTGTGGTTCAGACTTAGGTTCAAATTAACCAAGCTGGTGTTAGGTGGTATGAATGAACTACTACAATATGTTACACATAGTCATAAATGATAAAATTGTACACATACAAAAACTTGTTTTTGCATATTACAAATAGATCATTTTTAAAGAAATATTATTGTTTTATCTTTATTTTATATTATTATTGTGACATAACTCATAAATGGAAAAAAAATAGATTGTTAATGTTTCCACTATAACTTTTTCATTCCTCAATGATTTAAAAAAAAGTATGTTATACTACTAGACATTGACGTTTATACTCTAAATCCATTTTCATTATGTTAAGAACTTTAGATGTTGCACCAACACTTGATGTACTAGTTTTGGTGTTTAAGGACATTATTAAGTTTAAAAAAACTAAACAAATCTTTCTTTGGAAAAATAATCATGCATTAGTATTCCTTGTCCTTTACATGTATATTAATTTTTAGATATTATTTCCATCATTTAGGTACTCTAGTGTTGCACCAAATTGGACACATACCTTATACTCTAAAAACAATAATTTGTTAACATTAGAAAAAAATCAAAATTGATATAGTTATGAAAAAAATTTGTAAATAAAAATTATATATTGAGAAATGTTATTGAAATTTGTACATTTCATCTTCTTACTCAAAATATAGATTCATTGTGTATATCTCTCAAAATATCTATGCAAATCAAGAGAAGTTTGTTTTTCAATTTTCTATTGCATCTAATGTGTCAAAAAGATCATTATTAATTTACACTCAGCATGTAGCATTCACCATATTTATATCAATGGTGAACTTTGTGCTTCATATACAATAGACATGACATTTTTACAAGGGTTGCAATTGATTATATTACAAGAGGAGATGAGACATGTAAAATATATTCTTATAGATGAGATGAGTTTTGTAGAAAAAATGTTGGTAACACAAATTAATGCTTGACTTTATTAATCATTTCTTGAAAATTCACCTGGGTGTCAAATATATTGGTAGATGTTTTCAATTTTTTGATTGAGAATATAGTTTTGATCAGATTCTCTTTAAAATAGAACCAATCTAGATCCATATTAACCCAACATCTATCACCTATTGAGATGAATCAACTAGTTTGAAAGTAAAAAAATTCTCAAGTTTTTCCACTCTTTAAAAAAAAAATGTCCCTTAAAGAATTTGAAAATACTTCTTGATGCTTGATAGATCTATAATTAAAATGAATTCAAAAAAATTTCCACTATTTAAAAAAAATGTCCCTTAAAAAAATTAATAGATCTGTAATTAAAATGAATTCAAACTACTAAAAAATGTGTTGTGAATAAGCCAGCCATAATAGAAAATAAACTACTAAAAAATGTGTTGTGAATAAGCAAGCCATAATAGAAAATAAAGTGAGACAATAAAGTGTGTTGAGAGATTGAAATTAGCCCAATAGCTCAAGGGTAACATTAAAACCTATCATACATGTATAAGTACCTTATACTTTATACAATATTTAATTTATAATTATAATTATTCATCACATACCATTAAATATATAATGTTTAATACATAATTATAGTTATTAATTATTGATATAGTCATTAATTTTTTATTATTATTATTATATACAATATTTAATTTATAATTACAACTATTCATCAATGATACCATTAATTATATAATATTTAATACATAATTAAAATTATTAATTAATGATATAATCATTAATTTTTTATTATTATTTAAAGGTTTGAATTATTATTAGGCCGAAAGACGTATATTTATTGGAGATGGGCACAATTAATCACCTTTTAATCTAAAATTATAATTTGATGGCTAACAATTGAAGATGCTGGCATATTCTTAGCCGTCCTCCCAAATCAATGAATGTGATTTACTCTTCATAACTTTCTTGTATTTTTGAATGCATATATTTATTGGAGATGGGTACAATTAATCACCTTTTAATTTACAATTATAATCTGATGGTTAACAATTGAAGATGCTGGCATATTCTTAGCCCTCCTCCCAAATCAATGAATGTGATTTACTCTTCATAACTTTCTTGTATTTTTGAATGCATCAGTTAATGTGTTTACTTTTTAACATTTACCTAATCATATTAAAAAATTACTGTACCACCATATGATTGCCACATTTAACTGATTAACTTTTGGAATTACCACATTTAATTTTTGGATTTCCTAATGTGTTTCATATTGGATCGCCCAGCCGTCTTATGTCTTATTTAGACGTTCACTTTGCGACTGTGCTAGTGATTACATTGATGTGCTAATATTTATTTAGTTACGTTTGTCAAATATTAATTCATTTACTTTGTAATCACATGCTTAATATTAATATTGATTGCTTTCACTGTCATTACATGCTTAATTAATGTTGTTGGCTTTGCCTCATCATATACAGTTTCATCCCGATGTGCTATTTATATAATATGCATCCCCACATGCATGAAGATTTCTCGAGGTGTGTCAAGGAAATGCAATCTTTGACCAGATTGAATGAAGAGTTTTTAATATACAAACATCTTTTTTGAATGTTACTGCTGGTTCTGCGTCTACATACAGGGTGAGAATTGAAGGCCATTTTTCTTTCATCTTTTCAAAGCATCTACACCACAATACTAAACGATCACTAATTTTTATTCAAGATTATGAAAATAACAGCAGACATGAGTAATACATTAATATCAACAGACAAGCCATTCCAATATGATAACGTAATAATATTGGATATATAACATATTTCTTTGGATTGATGATGGGAGCTCCCCGGTTGAAACATTCAGAATCCGATAGAATTGCATTTATTTCCATCTCCTGCAGACCTTCCCTTGCGAAGAAGCCATGAGAAACCGATTAAACTTCGCAGATAATGAGCTGGAAGCATATACAAATCATGAGTATGATTATACATTTTCATTCGATATTGATCTGTACTCCAGAGAATAACCAGGATTCTCAGATTTCCCAAGAGGCTTTTAAATCATCTTTCACTCTTCTTCTTTGGCAGGCGCCCAGAAACAAATTTTCAATATTTCTGGCCATTAATATCGTTCAACACAGAAGAAGAACTCGCCACCTTGTACTGTGCGTTGCACCACCATCCCGGATCGTCCGGGATGGTGCACCTGGAGGGTTTAGATACCTCTGGCCCCTGAGTGCTACACTTATCAGGGAGGGAGTTAGATCATTCAACTAGTTCAGTATATATATGCCGAGGAGGAGATTGATTCTGACTGACCGATCGATCAATCTGCGATCATATCTAAAATTGGTGATTTTGGATTCTGTTGGTATGCTTCTTTATTGCTGACAGATATTTTCGTTTCAATTAAAGAAAAAAGTTCAAATTCAAATTTCAATGGTGGAAAGTACCTGCCTGTCTACTTATCCAATCGCCATAAGCACACACAAACAGTGTATCTGGATTTCCCCTATATTCTCTCTGGCTGTTTGCTGGCTGTGGGCTCTGATGTCTCATAAGGCATTATTAGACGAGATCAGTCAAATCTGTCATGCTCCTGCAGCTTCGGCCACAAATACCGCCACTCGAAATATAACTCCCACTCAATCCCTATATAACCTCTATATTGTTAATCATAATTATATTGTTAATATTCCCTTCTCTCCATTAATAAATGTGAATCCCCATGTGCATCCCAATTCATGGATCTTCAAAATCATGGCCTTTGCTTAAATCTGGATCTCCAAAATCAAGGATCTGATATGAAGATCTGTGTGGTTCTGTCTTAAAGTTAAAGACAACTCCAAAGTAGGATATCTTGTTCAGTTTCCAAGCTATTTACCTTTGGACTCTGTGCAAGAACGTCATCCAAGATTGATGCAGGCACCAGGCTACACACAGTAATATCTACCTGGTATTCTGTAATATCTTCATACGTTGCAGTTAATAATGTTTTAATGTGCATTGTACCAAAATAACTTTGCTCGTGAAATCATGACGTAGGTTGTAAAACTATAGGCGGAAATGCAAATCAACGTTAAAACACCGTTAACTGCTTTGGTTTGAATATTTGGCCAGTAATTTTTTTCAATGGAGGAGAATCAGTATTATCACTATAAAAAAATTTAACCTTATCAGTAAACATAGAATCAGTATTATCACTATAGATTTTTTTAACCTTATCATTAAACATGTCATTTATGAGAATTAAATCAATCAGTATTATCACTATAAAAAAATTTAACCTTATCAGTAAATATGTCATTTATGAGAATTAAATCAATATGAAAAGAAAAAACAAACATTCAACCCAATTACTTAAATATAAACCTTCTGATGAAAAGAAAAAACAAACATTCAACTTAACCACTTAAATATAAACCCTCCATTATATTTGAGTAATATTATCACAAGACAATTGTTAGACTATTAGGTATGATCATCCATGTCTTTAGTTCAATCTATAATTGTTTTGAATCTCCATTTGAAGTTAATGAGCATTTTCAATTAGTAGAAGTGGTTTGGTGAGATGGTTGGAAACTATATTTGACTAATATTATCATAAGACCCATTTGAAGTTAATGAGCATTTTCAATTAGTAGAAGTGGTTTGGTGAGATGGTTGGAAACTATATTTGACTAATATTATCATAAGACAATTGTTAGAGTATTAGGTAGGATCATCCATGCCTTTAGTTTAATCTATATTTTTTTTTTAGAATCTTCATGTAAAGTTAATGAGCATTTTCAATTGGTAGAAGTAGTTTGATGAAATGGTTGGGAAATAATGCTTGCATGCTTCAATCATTTTTAATAATATCAATTACTACAAATTAAAGTTACCAAATTAAGGTTAATTGTAGAATCTTCATAAACATATTTAATTGAAATTAATTGTAAAATTTTCATAAATATATTTAGATCATTTTATATATTTATTTTTATAACTATTTAAAAACATAAAACATTCAAAATAATTAATAAAACTTACCCCAAAATAATTAAGAGTAATTGAAATTTATACTCTAACAATATAAAATACATTTATAATGATTAGATTAAATATAAAAAACACAAATCATTCAAAATAATTAATAAAACTTACCCCAAAATAATTAAGAGTCATTGAAATTTATACTCTAACAATATAAAATACAATACGTGATTAGATTAGATTTTTATTTCATTGAATTTTTTTATTAAAATGATTAGATTTGATTTTTATTTCATTGCATTCTTTATAGTAAGTATATAATATAAACATCATAATATTTTTTTTAATTAATTAACTTATAATTATTTTAATAAGTTAATTAATGGTTTGGTGAGATGGTTGAAAAGTAGTCCTTGCATGCTTCAATCATTTTTAATAATACTAATGATTACAAATTAAAGTTATTAAATTAGGGTTAATTGTAGAATCCTCATAAACATATTTAATTGAAATTAATTGTAGAATTTTCATAAATATATCTAGATAATCTTATACATATATTTTTATAACTATTCAAAAATACAATTTTTTCAAAATAATTAATAAAACTTACTCCAAAATAATGAAGAGTAATTGAAATTTATACTCTAACAATATAAAACACATTTAATGATTAGATTAGATGTGAAAAACATAAATCATTCAAAATAATTAATAAAACTTACACCAAAATAATTAAGAGTAATTGAAATTTATACTCTAACAATATAAAATACATTTATAATGATTAGATTAGATTTGTATTTCATTGAATTTTTTATTAAAATGATTAGATTAGATTTTTATTTGATTGATTTTTTTTATTAAAATGATTAGATTAAATTTTTATTTCATTGAT
>JZKD02S1791979.1:0-37105 GCA_000966675.3 Picea glauca | reverse complement strand
ATCAATGGTCGTTAAGATCGAGGAGAGTATGAATCGTCGAATCACTCTATGTTGGGAACATATCGTGACCGTTAGATTTCCTAACTACAAATGCATACTAAAGAAACACACTTTTACCTAACGACACATTAGACCAAGTAGATCTTAACTAACTCCTAAGTGTCTAAATATCCTAACACTACACCCTTTTTATAAGTAACAACTGTATTGTTTGTACTGCTTCCCCATATTTGCACCCACGTTGATCAAATAATCACAACCACATCGTTATTGTTTAATCGAGTCCTATTAGATCGACCAAGCTATCAATGATGCAAACTAAATTTAAATGTTACAATTGCTATGAATTTTAGACGAAGAATTATGCTCTATAGCATCATGGGATAAATTGGAAAAAAAAATACTTTGCTCATGTATATATATAATAGTATTGTAGCAAATAAAAACACCTGCTAGAGTATGCATCATTCCTTGCATTAGATTGACCTTTTGAGAGGGAGCATCTTAGTTTGTTTTCCTTCTCTTAAAAACCAAAATGTGCTTCCAACTTATTGTTTCCATAAGGAGTTTAGCCCGGAAGCTTGTTGTTCAATCATGGATTGACAATAATTCTTACACTATATGAAGTAATGGTGGTTGCTACAACATCTCTTAGTTGTCATGGCCATGGCCTAAGGCATGTGTGCCATGTAACAGCACAATGAATTGAGTGTGATCTTACCATTCAGACTCCAAAGTGCCATGACCATGGCCCAAAGCATGGGTGTCAGTTAAATAGCATATATCAATTTAGTAAGTATAATATTTACAATATAAAGTATTTATTACATTTAATTGTTCAAATTTGTAGCATTTAAAATAATTAATTTTTTTATATACATTCATCTTGTTGCACACTTTGGTGAGTTACTTTTTGTGCATGTGCTATCATCCCCTTACACTAGTCATGGGTAGCCACTGCAATTATTTGCATGTCAAGAGAAGAGAGATGTAAGATGAATAATAATGGGTGAGTTCACATGACTTGTGCATGTAGAGCCTTCTGTCATGAGAGGCATGTAGCAATTTATGTTTTCTTCCCCTCATGGTTTTGCTCGTCGTCTACAATTTTCACTACTAAAACTTTCTACCTCATTGTCCGACCTCTATTAGGTCCTTTGACCTTATGGTACGATTGCATTATAGAGTCGCAGGCTCCCCATTCATACTTGGTTATTTTTCTCATGTCAATGATTGATCAACAATATATGTATCCATTGACTAGACCGTGACCAACAATTTCACAACTACTTCCATATAAAAAAACTAGAGTTATTTCCCCTTGGGATTGGTAACGTTGTGAACATGTAATGAATTTTTTTCCTGCTACATAAATCTAATATTCCTTTAATGTCCTACATGAATATTAATTCTAGGCTGGCAAGCTTGACCAATAGGTTGGAGGAGTGATTTTTTATATCATTTTTATTGTCTACACTCATTACAGCGTGAACAACAACCTACCATTTGATGGATTTGAACTGAAAATCTAATCTTAGATATTTACCAGCTTATCCAAAATTTATTTATAAATATTTACTCCTAATGGCAGTGTATGGTGTGTCACTATGGTGATGTTCAATATTATGACAATAACATAGTTTATATGTTGGGTATATTGCAATTATTCTATATGAATATAATATTTTTTAAGAGAGGGCGGTGTTTTACAAATCCAACCACCTCATCTATAGTTTTGTTTCACCCGATATTGATTCACTACCCACTCGTAAGCTGCCAACTCAACAATTCAGGAAGGTTAGTAAAGGCTAGTAGAACTTTTAAGATAACTTTTATCAATTTTCTGCAATGATTTAAGATAACTTTTATTAATGTTTTCTTTTAATTATTATTAATAATTTAATTTGTTTTTCTTGTGATCAATCACGTGATTAAGTTTTCCTACAATGGATGATTACACAAGTCCTAAATTTAAAATTATAATTTCAAGGAATTTATTGCCCATCTCGAAGCATTTGACTTAATACTAATAAATTCGATAGAGAATTTGTTTTCTATTCCAAGGAATTTGAATTAATATTAATAAGTTTGATAGGAGCTTCACATAGTTGTTGAGAGATCTCATACATTTTCCATGGCTCTCCTTGTATTGTATCTTTCACGAACTTGTTCCAAAAACAGGGGTCTCACATGTTCAACAACACACATTTGTTTGAGATGTTAGGGTTTGAAACATTGCACCTAATACATTGTTTTTCCTAGAGCAAGCTACAGTGCTCTTAATGATGCTAAGAGCTTTTCACAAAAATCACACAGAAGGCCGAATTCTATTATGCCTCTTATTTTGTGTGTGGAGTTGATTAAATCTATGGTAAACCTGAAGATGATATACAATAAACTGATTTATGAAAGTTGAATATAAATATATAATAAACTGAATTGAGAAAGTTTATTTTTTTGGATTTTCTTGATGCATTCATATGATTTTCATGGTGTAGGTTAATGTTGATAGTCATTGTTCTCTTAAATTCTTATCCAAATTGCACCTTATTTGTATTGGGTTTTTTAAAAATAATTATTTTGATTTATTTTTTTAATATATATAATTTTTTGATATTTTTATAGGTTTAAAGATAATTATTTTGATTAGCTTTTCAAATATAAGATTTGGTAATCTTATAAGTTGATTGGAATTGTTAAATGTTTTGGTTTTTTAAATATAATTATTTTGATTCGGTTTTCAAATATATATTTGATAATCTTATAGGTTTAAAGATAATTATTTTGATTCACTTTTTCAATATAAAATTTTGATAATCTTATAACCTCATTAAAATGTTAATTGCTCCGGTTCTTTAAATATAATTAACTGCTTTGGTTCTTTAAATATAACTATTTTTATTCAGTTTTCAATGTATATAAAATTTTGATAATCTTGTAGGTTCAAAGATAATTCTTTTGATTCACTTTTCAAATATATATAATTTTTTGATAAAGTTGTAGGATAATTGGAATGGTCAAATTTCTATATAAATGCTTGCGTGATTTTATCTTATATGGACCTCCACAAGTATTTGCACTCTACGAAGATGGCTATCACTGCTACATCAATTGACATTCTTTGGAATATAGTGTGATTGGTGTGATACAAACTATGAAGGTGATCACATCTTGTTGTGAATAGTTGAATAGTTAAGATGATGCATCTGGTTAACAAAACCAATGCTTTTACAAAGTCGAATTAAAGAAGGTTTTTTATTATAAATGCAAAATCTAGATGTTAGAATCCCAAGGTTACTAACACATGTAAATATATATCAATCTACTTTATTTGCTTAAACCTCCCTATTGCATTAGGATCTCAATCATCGACCTACTTGTAGTAAATGTTACGCCCATAGTGGAAGTAAGAAAAATATCAAAGTAAACATTAGCATCTTCTCTCGTTCATTGTGCCCATCAAAAATACCCTCCACCATACAAACATTACATCTCTTAGAAAATATCCTCAAGCATGTATACCTACTAGCTGTAACTTTTACCAGAATGCCACTTCCTCGATTGTTTGCCTTCGTGTGATTGTTGTCATGATGCTTGCAATGAGAGCTTTGACCAAAATCATTAATTAATTTAATTAATATTTTCTTTTATAAACATTGTAATACCACAGACATTGTAATATTATTGAACATGGCTATCATAATACCTTTTGTTTTTCTATGTTTTAATGGATAAACCTAGAAGCTAGGGTGGGTAGGCATACATAGATAACCCCAAGCACTAGAAGGGAAAACCTTCCAGTTTGATCCCATTTCAAAACCAGTGCTAGACCCAGTCCTCGCAGTAGATCCAACAACATATGTCTCAACAGTCACACAAAATATTTTACGGACCTAACCTCCCTAACCCCTCTCATAGATACAATAATATAGTTTCCATGTAATAAAGGCCGACATTAGTTAATAAGGTCTACTTAATAAATATGAACAAGTCAATGTAAGAAGACCTAATAGAAGCTTATGCTTCTAGAAAGATCTTTATCCAGAATATTCCTTAGAAGATAGAATTAGTACAAATAAGAGTATGAGGCATGATAAAGCTTTGTCTTGTGAATTATTGTAATAGAGTGTTGATCTATTGGAGGTTTCCCCCTCGAAGAGGCAAGTGAACATTGATCCCATTTTAATAAAGGTATCTTTTTGGTGTGTTATTCTCTACATTCTATTGTTATGTTGGTAATTTTCATTATATTCCTATTTCTGCTTAATATCACATAACCAGGTGCATAACAAGTGGTATTAGAGAACTTTCCTTGGCAGGAATTGTGGGTTAAATTTTTTCCAAGGTAGAGACGTATTCCAACATTTTTAAACTACAATGATTTGTCGTTCAGCACATAAATCTGCATTCGGGGAAGCATACATGAAGGAAATACAAGAGGTTTTTAAGCTCAAATTGTTGGACACCCTTGTAACCCATGTTGGTACCCCTCCCAGTGGTAGTGCATTAGACAACACCTATATACAGACTTGCAATTCCAAGTACCTCTGGTATATCAGGAGCCCCCCCTGGGTATCCTAAAACCATCCATAGATCAATCGATCGACCGCCTGACTGCCATAGTTTCACCAAGAATATCACTCAGGAAGATACTCTCTAGTACCTGGGTAATCGGGTAGTACAACTAAGGGTATGGTCTAGCCTCCTTAGTTGGTGCCTTGAGATATTGGGTCGAGTACTACTATTTGACCTTGCACATATATCATAGAGCTATAGCACAGGGAAAACCCTTGTTTGTAGGCACCCTAAAAACCCTAACCCTTGGGACATAAACATAATAGAAAAGGAACAAACAATGTAATACCCCAAGGATGTGCCCCAGTTATGTCTATGTATTGTAAACATGTTTTATAGGTTGGTGAGCCAAGTGTATATAAGCTAGTGGGCTTATGTGTTTATTAGGCCAGAGAGCCTAGGAGTTAAAGGCCAAGAGCCTATTTTTGTATATGTAATTATGCAGATCATTAATATAATATATAAACATCGTTGTGTGCCGACCGACCACGAAGAAAGAGTGATGGGGGACTAAGCTTCCACAGAATGGGTAAGGGAAAGGGGGTTGAAAGGTTGGAAGGGGGGCTAAGCTTGAGGGCTTAAGTCCTTGGGAATAATAATTTATTATTATTCCAAAGTGGTGTGAAAGGTATGATTTTATCCTAAGTCCTAGGAGAGGCAACGCATGCAGCTCCAATGTGTGCAAAAGGGAACGCGTACTTGATGGAGTGCATGTAGCTTCATGGGTGACATATGTCGGCCCAGGCACATGCAATTTAACCCAAGAATTGAGCCGTGATGGGGGTTCGTCCTCCATTCTCTCGTCGGTTGTCTGAACCATGTTACCTCGGTGATCGACCTCTACTTAATTTTCTTGTCACGCATTCCTGATAACCAAAACTGGAAGTCTACCGGTGTATTCCTATGAATCATGTGGCCTCTATATTCAACCTTTGAAATATTCACATACGCATCTGAAACCCAAAACCGTAAGGTCATCCTGTGATGTTTTCCTGAGAAATTGACACATCCTCAGTCTGTACCCGTTTTACCTATGCGTTGGACCTCTGCATAACCACGCACATATGAGAAACCAGTCGAGAGGGAAAGGTCGATCTATGTGTCCTGTGAACCCAAGTTTATCCACACTGCACATCTGAGTTCGTGCCTAACTGTTTGGGTTGTTGTCTTCTGTGAAACCTGAGCATACTATAATTGCCTATGATGTGTTTGTTTTAATTGTGGGTTGTTGTGGCCACGTAGTCCCTTGGCTAAGTGTGATTGGCTACTGTTATATGTTCCTTGTTGAGTCTTATTGTTGTCCTCCTTATGCTGGAACGGAGTTGAAGAAGTAGGTTGTCAGGCTTGTGTGCAACACTCTCTCTAGGTGAGAGAGGTGGTTGTGGTTGAAGAAGCAGGTTGTCAGGCCTGTGAGTGACTCTCTCCAGGTAAGAGAGTGCGCAGAGGAAGTGAGAACTCCTGGAAGGGGTCCTGTAGTTGCCACAAAGCTCGGAGAATTCTGGTCCGGCCTGTTGCTGAAGCCCAAGGAAAGGGAGGTTTAGCAGCCGAAGGACTGTCCTGGTGATAGTGAAGGTGTATACTCCTGGGGTGGGACAGGCATGTGGGGAATGAGAGTCTGTGAGCAGTGGGCATAAGTGGCTCCTGGGAGAGAATCCATTCTCAAAAACTGTGTGTCTTCCTGTTGACCTTGCCTAGCCTAGAATTCCCTTTCTTGGTGGAGCTTACTCCCAGCTTGGGGGTGACCTACTGCTAAGAGTGATGAGAAGCACAGTCTAAGGCTGGGAGGTTCATGGAAGGTCTACACGCAGTTGGTGATGTTGCGCCAGTTTAAAAGATAAGTATTAATTGTGTACTTAATTTATATGTGATGCATGCCTATGTTTTGAAATGTTATAATGTATTCTGTTGCAAGTCTGAATTGTTGTTAATTCTATTTAGGTATGAATGGCAGTAGTAAATCCATGTTAAAATGTGTTAATTTGATCTAATGCATATTATATTTATGAGATTGTTTTCGCATAGTAGCGTTTCCCGGCAGAGGGGTTGATGGTCGGGGACGTTACAATTTGGTATCAGAGCCCATGGTTTCAACACTGAGCCTGGATGGGCCAGATAAGTGGTCTTTGGACCCAAGGTTTCAAGTGGAAATGGTGTTCGGATGGAACCAATTTCGAACCTTATAATGTTTCTGAGTGCCAAGGGGTTACTTGGTCGTGTTACGAAGCTTAGGAGGAGTAGCGGTAGAATAAAACTGCAGCCAGCGTGGTATTTTACCACAAAGAGAGAGAGCTCAATACTTGGGGTGTTGGAGCTGTAGGATTTGTTTGGGAAAAAGGAGAGTCCTTTACGACCGTCAGATATGGAGAAAGAACAGAAGGGTTAACCTGGGAATCCCTTTGGACTTCGCAATGTCGGAGAAGCTTGATGCAAAGGTATGAGAAAGGTTGAAAACCGAAGCGCCGAAGTCCCGAAGGAGATCTACACCATAGATCGTGGGAAAGGATTCTAGACCATTAGATCCGTGTCCAGGGAAGCAAAGGAAATTCACTTCGGAGGATTTCAAGTGTGGAGGGTGACAAACTCCCGAAGTCTCGAAGTAGATCGCAACCATCTGATTGAAAAGGACACACGTCGGTAGATCGTGAACTCTGGGAGAAAGCGCTCCGGGAAAAAGTGAGCATAGAGGAGTTGAAACTCCTAAAGCCCGAAGAGCCGAAGTGGTGAGTCATGATGATGTCACCTGGAGGTGACGTGGACACAAGGGTTGTGTGCCAAGTGTAAGTGGATTCTGAACCGTGGAAGATTGAAATGGCATTTGGAGCATGACGAGTGTCACCCGTCTGAATGGGCCACGTATCAGTCGCTAGTATTCCGCCATGTAGCATCCTGTGTGAGCAAGGTTAGTGGGGCACGAGGTTATGTAATGTAGTTAAAGATCGGAGGACCCATAGTGGCGTTGATAACGATACATCAAGATCAATGGCCAAGAGGCTTTGCGGGGACCCAAGTTGCATGAAAGCTAATACTCCAAGGCGGTCCCACAATCCAAACCACGATTTCACTGAGGGGTACGTGTCAGCGTCAGGAAAATTGCGGGACGAAAGGCAGGTTGCTCCAAACCACCGTTGCATGCCCCCGCAATTGGGAAAACATTAAGTGATGTAATGTAATAACGTCACCTAATGTGATGTGGGAGTGTTCAGAGGTTAATGGTTCGGGGTGTGTGGATGTGAAATCTTCCAAAGTCCCGAAGTCCCGAAACTCAGACGCCTGAGGTTCCATAGTGTGTGTTAGTCATCGAATGCTGAGTAGACGTGGACTATTGATCCACCTTATTGCGCGAGTGCGGTAACTCAGAACTCCGAGTGATTGTTGTGTGGTGCTTGGAAATCTTCTGAAGCCGAAGGCCAAAGGCTTGAGTAAGCGCTTATTGATCTAGCGCTTCGTCATGACTCATGGTCGCGTGAGTTGGGGACTGAGAGAAAGGGGCTAGTGCCCGAAAACTTAGCAAAGAAAATCTCTGAAAGAAGAAATCTCTGGGGATTCTTGATTGAACAAGAATCACAGAGAATGAAAACCGAACGTTTTTTTGAATCATATTTGTTTATTAATGTTGTAGGATTTGTTAAGGAATGGTAGCGTGACAAATTCTAGTTGTCTACACATCGTGTTTGCAGAAGCTTAACGAGTGTCATAACTGATTAGAGTTGCCACTGAGCGTAAAGAAATGGAAGAGGCATGGATTGCTTCCAGTTCAGAGAATGAAATAAAAGGGATGGATGTTCATTTGGGAGTTGAAGGGTCGAACTCCAATGGACATGGAGAAGAGATAGATAAGGAAGGGTATATGATGAAAATCATTGAAAGATTGCATAAAGATACCCAAACTCATCGAGAAGATAGCAGAAAGCTCATGAAAGCTAAGGAACAAGGGGGAGAATTCAACTTAAAGTTGATGAAGAGTCTGAAGAGAACAGAAAATAAGTTGCACAAGGAGAGAGACTCAAGCAAAACAGGGAGTCACTAGACTTTTGAAAGAAGAAGATCAAGGAGTGTTGATAGACACCATCATCACTCCCAAGGTCACTCCAAGAGGAGGGCACACAGTAGTTCAAGCCCATCTCCTACCAGAAAGCACAGGAGATCTGGAGTGGATGAACTGAAGGGTGAAATGAACAAGATTGAGCCTCCTATGTTTGGTGGAGAACACAAGAAGGAGGAAGATGTCGAAACATGGTTTCTTGGCATGAGGAAATATTTCCAACTGTGGAATTATTCCTCTCATGTAGAAGGAAGAATTGTGATGTATCAACTGAAAGGAAAAGCATCCATGTGGTGGGATCAGCTTGTGCAGGTGCGACACATTAGAGAGAAAGATATCACTTGGAAATAATTCAAGAGATATTTCGAGAACAAATATTTAACTAAAATATATTATGATAGAAAGATTAAAGAGTTCCTTGAACTCAAGCTGGGCAACATGACCATTGATGAATATGAACGAAGGTTTTTGAAATTACTGAAGTATGTTCCATTCATCAAGGATGAGACTATCATGATTCAAAGGTATCTGAGTGGAATGCCACCTTTCATTGGGGACAAGATTCAGTATGATGACCCAAAAACTATGGAAGAAACGATAAGAAGAGCGAAATGGTTATATGAGCAGCAAAGAGAGAAGCCTACTTTCCGGAAGGCTTGGGAAGACAAGAAGAAATTCAAGATGGATCAGAGGAAGAAGGGAACTAAGCCACCCTTTTTCAAGAATAGTCCTCAAGGACAGTCAGGTTTTAGAGAGCCCAGAAAGGTTGAAGTAGGTGGGAAATTGTCAAGACCGCCACCTATGGAATGTTGGGTTTGTAAAGGGAACCATAGGTATAGAGGTTGCCCCCACAGAAATGATAAAGTGAGATTTGTCCACAATGTACAACAGGCTAAAACAATGGAGGACATGGGCAGTAGAATGCCAAGGATTTACGCATCCCTGGACAATAATAAAGTTGAATATCAGTCGCACATGAGTGAAGTAGAAGGTATGATCAACAACCAACCATTTACTATTTTAATTGATTAAAGGGCTATCCATAGTTATGTAGATCCTAGAGTGGTGGAAAGTTTGCAATTGTCGAGAATCAAAAATGAAAAATCTTGGTTAGTGCAGCTGGCTACATGAACCAAGAGGAAATTCACTGAGTTAGTTAAGTCATGTCCAGTGGACATGAATGGACTGAGCACAAAGGATGAATTGAATGTTCTGCCTTTAGGTTATTATGACTGTCTAATTTTGATGGACTGGTTGGACCAACACCATGCCATCTTGGACTGTCGTAACAAGGCATTCACTTGCCTGGATGAGGAAGGAAATCGAAAAATAGTCCAAGGAATTCCCAGAGTTGTTTCTATCAGAGAAATCTCAGCAATGCAGCTAAGGAAGTGCTACAGGAAAGGTTGTCAATTATTTGAAGCCCATGTGGAGGAAGCATATAAGAATGAGGTCTCAAAGATCGAATAGCATGTGGTACTAAAAGATTTTGAAGATGTATTCTAGGAGGTACCCGGATTACCCCCGAAGAGAGATATTGATTTTTCTGTCAACTTGATGCCTAGAGCAGCTCCAGTATCAAAAACTCCTTACAGAATGAGTACGCCAGAGTTGAAAGAGCTACAATTGCAGCTTGAAGAGCTTCTAAAGAAGGGGTATATACACCCAAGCATGTCACCTTAGGAAGCCTCGGTCCTGTTTGTGAAGAAGAAAGATGGGACGCTGAGATTGTGTATTGATTTCAAACAGTTGAACAAAGTAACGGTAAAGAACAAATATCCTTTGCCAAGGATTGATGACCTCTTCGATCGGTTGAAGGATGCGAAGATATTTTCGAAGATAGACCTCAGGTCAGGATATCACCAGGTAAGGATAAAAAATGAAGATATCAACAAGACCGCCTTTAGAACAAGGTATGGTCATTACGAGTTCACAGTGGTGTCGTTTGGGCTGTCAAACGCACCCGTTATTTTTATGTGCCTAATGAATGGTGTATTCAGGGATTATCTAGACAAGTTTGTCATAGTCTTCATGTATGACATTATAGTGTATTCCAAGTCGGAGGAAGAGCATGAACAACATCTGAGGATGGTGCTACGAGTGCTAAGAGGGCATCAACTGTATGCCAAGTTGAGCAAATGCTCATTTTATCAGGAGTAGATCCATTACTTGGGGCATATTATTTTGAAGGATGGGATAGTTGTAGATCCTGAGAATATTGAGGCCATCAGAGGATGGTCAACGCTAAAGAACGTGATAGAAGTCAGATCATTTATGGGTCTAGCTGGTTATTACAGAAGGTTTATCGCAGGGTTCTCGAGGATAGCTCACCCTATCACTTCCTTGCAAAGGAAAGAGAATAAGTTTCAGTGGACAAAGGATTGTGAGAGAAACTTCTAGCAATTGAAGCAACTGTTAACCAGTGCTCTAATCCTGAGGATTGCAGACCCAAATGAAGATTTTTTGGTGTGCATAGACGCATGCAAAGAAGGCATGGGAGGAGTCCTCAGTCAGAATGGATTTGTAATTTGTTACGAATCTAGGAAGTTGAAAGAGCACGAAAGGAACTATGCAACTCATGATTTGGAGTTGGCAGCCATAGTACATGCTTTAAAGAAATGAAGGCATTACCTCATGGGAAGAAGGTTCGAACTAAGGACAGACCATAACGGTCTGAAGTATTTGTTTAATCAACCAACCTTGAATGTTAGGCAGAGTAGGTGGTTGGAGTTTCTCTGTAAGTATGATTTTGATATCAAGCATATCAAAGGGAAGGAGAATAAAGTGGTTGATGCACTCAGCAGGAGAGTACACAAATTACATGCTACAACCATTAGCATGTACCGAACTAATATTAAAAACAGAATTTTGGAGACTGCAAATACATATTTGCAGTACAGGGATTTGGTAGCAAAGCTACAACAAGGTAAGATGCCATAGAAAGTGGAGAATTATAAATTGGAAGCCAACGGAATACTTCTGTACAAGAACAAAATTTATGTACCTAATGTCCAGGACTTGAAACTTATGATTTTGAATGAAATGCATAATGTGCCTTATGTTGGGCACCCTGAATATCAGAAAACTGTGGCAGTAGTCAAGAGCCATTACTTTTGGCCAGGTATGAAGAAAGAGATTGTTGAATACATCGCCATATGTATGGAGTGTCAGAAGGTTAAAGCTGAGCACGGGCACCTAGCAAGGTTGTTGCGGCCTTTACCCATTCCTGAGTGGAAGTGGGAAGTAGTGACAATGGATTTCATCACATGATTTCCCAAAACCGGCAAGAAGCATGATTCAATCATGGTGGTGGTGGACAAGCTTACGAAAACTTCCCATTTTATTCCATTAAAGACTACTCACAAGGCAGTGGATGTTGTCGACATCTTTATGAAGGAAGTGGCACGATTGCATGGAATTCCCAAGACAATTGTGTCTGATAGAGACCCGAAATTTACCTCAAATTTCTGGAAAGGGTTATTTAAGGGGTTCGGAACAAATCTGAACTTCATCACTGCTTATCATCCTGAATCTGATGGACAGACAGAGAGGGTGAACAGAGTAATATAAGACATGCTAAGGATGTATGTGATGGAAAAACCATCGAAATAGGAAGACTACCTACATTTGGTAGAATTTGACTGCAACAATGGGTATCAAGCATCGTTGAAGATGAGCCCATTTGAAGCACTTTATGGCAGAAAGTGCAATACTCCAGTAAGCTGGGATAATCTAGTTGATAGAGCATTGGTTGGGCCAGAGTTGCTCAAGGAAATGGAAGAACAAATGCTGAAAATCAAGCAGAATTTAAAAGTTGCCCAAGACAGGCAGAAAAGTTATGCTGATAAGAACATAACCCACAGAGAGTTTAAAGTGGGTGACCATGTTTTCCTGAAAGTAAACGCCAATAGAAGTTCCCCGAAGCAGGGAAGTTGCTCCAAGGCGGTAGCCATATTTTGTGGGCCATTTGAAATCCTAGAAAGGATTGGGCCAGTTGCATATATGCTTGCATTACCTGCATCCATGACTATACATAATGTGTTTCATGTTTCATTGCTTAAGAAATGTATACCCGATGCTAATCATGTTATCGATTGGAATGTGATTCAGGTGGAGCAAGAAGGTGTCTTGCAAGTGCATCATGTGCGCATATTGGAACGGAAAAACAAACAGCTCTGGAATCGAGCCATAGGGCTTGTAAAGGTCCAGTGGACCTGGTACAGTCCTGAGGACGTGACATGGGAGCATGAGGATGTTATGCGGGCAGAATACCCACATCTTTTTGAGGATTTTGGAAATCTTGTTGATGTTGTGTAAAAGTTGCACTAAGGACAGTGCAAAAATAAGGGGAGGGGATTGTAATACCCTAATTATGTCTATGTATTGTAAACATGTTTTATAGGCTGGTGATCCAAGTGTATATAAGCTGGTGGGATTATGTGTTTATTAGGCTGGAGAGCCTAGGAGTTAAACGCCAATAGCCTGTTTTGTATATGTAATTATGTAGATCATTAATATAATATATACACATTGTTGTGTGCCAACCGGCCATGAAGAAAGAGTGATGGGGGGCTAAGATTCCACAAAATGGGTAAGGGAAAGGGGGCTGAAAGGTTGGAAGGTGGGCTAAGCTTGAGGGCTTAAGTCCTTGGGAATAATAATTTATTATTATTCCAAAGTGGTGTGAAAGGTATGCTTTTATCCTAAGTCCTGGGAGAGGCAACGCATGTAACTCCAACGTGTGAAAAATGGAATGCATATTTGATGGAGTGCATGCAGCTTCATCAGTGACATGTGTCGGCCCAGGCACATGCAATTTAACCTAAGAATGGAGCCGTGATAGGGGGTTCGTCCTCCATTCTCCCGTCGGTTGTCTGAACCGTGTTACCTTGGTGATTGACCTCTGCTTAATTTTCTTGTCACGCATTCCTGATAACCAGAACTGGAAGTTGACCGACATATTCTTGTGAATCTCATGGCCTTTGTATTCGACCTTTGCAATATTCACGTACAAATTTGAAACCCAAAACCGTGAGGTCATCTTGTGATGTTTTCCTAAGAAGTCGATGCATCCTCAGTCTGTACTCGTTTTACCTCTGCGTTGGACCTTTGCATAACCATGCACATCTGAGAAACCAGTCGAGAGGGAAAGGACGACGTGTGTGTCATGTGAACAGAGGTTTATCCACACTACAAATCTGAGTTCATGCTTAATTGTTTGGGTTGTTGTCTTCTGTGAAACATGAGCATACCGTATTTGGATATGTTGTGTGTGTTTTAACTGTGGGTTGTTGTGGCCATGCAGTCCCTTGGCTTAGTGTGATTGGCTACCATCATTTGTTCCTTGTTGATTCTTATTGTTGTCCTCCTTGTGCTGGAATGAAGCTGAAAAAGCAGGTTGTCATGCCTGTCTGCAACACTCTCTCCAGGTGAGAGAGGTGGTCATGGTTGAAGAAGCAGGTTGTCAGTCCCGTGAGCGACTCTATCCAAGTGAGAGAGTGCATTGAGGAAGTGAGAACTCCTGGAAGGGGTCCTGTAGTTGGCACAGAGCTCAGAGAATTCTGGTCCAGCCTGTTTTTAAAGCCCAAGGCAAGGGAGGTTTAGCAGCTGAAGGAGCATCCTGGTGACAGTGAAGGTGTATACTCCTGGGGTGGGACAGGCATGTGGGGAATGAGATTTTGTGAGAAGTGGGCATAAGTGGCTCCTGGGAGAGAATCCCTCCTCATAAACTGTGTGTCTTCCTGTTGACCTTGCCTAGCCTAGGATTCCCTTGCCCAGTGGAGCTTAGTCCTAGCTCCGGGGTGATCTACTGTTGAGAGTGATGAGCAACGCGGTCTAAGGCTGGGAGGTTCATGGAAGGTCTACATGTTGTTGGTGGTGTTACGCCAGTTTAAAAGATAAGTATTAATTTTGTACTTAATTTATATGTGATGCATGTCTATGTTTTGAAATGTTATAATGTATTTCGTTGCAAATTTGAATTGTTGTTAATTCTATTTAGGTCTGAATGGCAGTAGTAACTCCATGTTAAAATGTGTTAATTTGATTTAATGCATATTATATTTATGAGATTGTTTATGCATAGTAGTGTTGCCCAGCAGAGGGGTTGATGGTCGGGGACGTTACAGACAAGATCTATTGCAAGTGCAACCTTTCCTCCTGCATTAGGGTTGTGGAATCACTACACATTTTTTCCTGTTAAGAATTTGGGAATTTCGACTTTGCAATATTACTCAGATCGAAGTATAACTCTACAGGAGTGAAAAAAAAGAAAAGAAAAGAAATAAAAAGAGAGAAAAGGCAACCTTATTTGAGACCTATCTCATTGGATTCCCCTTTTTCTCCCTGATCATTTTGATACCTATCATTTTTAACCTTTTTTACCTTCCTACACCCTTATTTGAGACCTATCTCATTGGATTCCCCTTTTCACCCTGATCGTTGTGATACCTATCATTTTTAATCTTTTTGTTTTTACCTACCTCCGCCCTTATTTTAGACCCATCTCATTGGATTCCCCTTTTCGCCATGATCATTGTGATACCTCTCATTTTTTACTTTTTTCTTACCGCGTGGATCCATACCGTTCCCGACACCCTTATTTCTCTCTTATCCCATTGGTCTCCTCTCACTACCCTGATCGTCGCGGTATATATCATTTCCTTGCTTTCTAGCTTGTGGACCCACCCCTCATCCCCTCATGGTTCCCACCCACCAAGATGAAACCAATTAGAAACTGAACACTGACCTTACTAACCTTTGGGCCCAAGTAAATAGGGACATCCTAGCCATTCATGCAAAAATTGAACACATCCAAGCCAATCTCGATAGCCAAATTATTGAAGTCCATTCCACTCTCAATGAATTCATGAACAAATTCCAAGGTCCTTCCTCATGTGACCCACCTCTCTACATCGAAGATGTTGACTCCAACCAACCTCTACATTCTCATTCCAACTCCCTACCCCGTGACCCTCGTCCCCCCAGAGTCGAGGTCAACAAATTTGATGGAACATATTCACAATCCTAGGTTACTCAAATGGAACCGTTTTTCTTCTTGCATGGTATCACTGGTGACTTACCCAAGCTTCGTTATGGAATTCTCCATTTGGATCCAGAAAGATGTAAATGGTGGCAATGGTGTCAAAATGCATGCCAAGGGTATGTTTCTTGGTCATAGTTTGTTGCAGAGCTATATGAATGCTTTGACACGGACAACCACCATTTAGGACGTTTGACCAAGTTGAAACAGTCTGGAACAATGGAAGATCTAGAAATGTAAGTTTTCATAGTTAGACATAATGTTGAGAATATTTCTGGAAAAATATAGTGTATTTGGTTTTGAAACGTCCAATGTTTCAAGTGGACACTCCACCCATCGTTAGGTGGACACTACATTTGAGCTTTTCATCGTCCCTGGCGATGGGTGGAGTGTCCACTCGAAACGTTGGACATTTCAAAACCAAGTACACAATATTTTTCTAGAAATATTTTCAACATAATAAAAGATTATTTTGTTGCCTTTGAGCACTTAGCTTTCCTAACAAAGGGCACGACAGATGATTTCTTCAGAGAATACTTTATTAGTACCCTCAAGGATGAAATTCGCACACATGTCATCATGGCTCACCCTCAAACTTGGTTGGAATCCACTAAGAGTGTCAAGGAGGCACAACAAATCATCTTGGTCTAGAGCAGAAAACCCACTTTTGTTACCCACCCTAAACCCAACACCCCTGCCCCTCAAGCCACTCCTCTCAAGGTCCACAAGTTAACACAGGCATAAATGGTTGAATTCCAACTCAAGGGTCTTTGCTATAATTGTGATGATAAATACTTTCCAGGGCACACGTGTAAAGAACAAAAACTTTTTATGGCCATTTTTTAGGATGTTTCTGATGAAGATGTTGTGGTTTCACCTACAGCAACACTACCCCCAACCAATGATATTATGTTTCCCTCTAACCCTCCTGAAGTTGAACCAAATATTTTTCTACACGCTTTCATTGGATTTTCTTCTTCTCAAACTCTCAAATTGATTGGTTACATTAAGCACATGAAAGCCATAATCCTAGTTGACAGTGGAAACACTCGTAATTTCTTTTATAGTGTCAGTATGGTTTCACATTTGATTCTTTTTATTCACTTTGCACACCAATTTTGTCCATCTTCTTTTCAGAGACAATGGCATCCTCGATAATCTTTGATTGGTCTTTGATTACTCTAGCATTGGAGATAATACCATCATATTTGGCAAGTACATCCTCTAGATGGAATTCAACTTTTTCAAGTATCTTTTGTTGACCTTCTTGAATCTTGTCTTCTTTCTCTTTTTGAAGCTGCCATGTGGCCCCATTTATCAAATTCTAACATCCTTCTTCAATTCTGGCTTGCATTTCTAATTTTACGTCATCAGTATTTAAGTATTCCTCAACCTTCTTGAAAATTTCCTCTTCTAGTCTTTTGGTAGATTCTTCATCCAAGATCCTTGTTTCTTCTTGATTTTGATAATTCTTCTTCTCTTCTTTCAACATTTTAACCTCATCCAATAGTTTTTTATTATAGTTTCATAATCTACATATGTCTTCATCTTTGTTTTTCAAATCTTCCCTTGAATCATCCTTTTACCACTTTGCTTTGCTACTATTTTCTTGCTTTAAGTTCTTAACCTCCTTATTGAGTGATTCATTAAGGGGTTGCATCTTGGTGAACTCATGGTTTTTCCTTGTAATATATTTTCTTAGCTCTTCATTATCCTTTTTCAATTTGGAGATATTTTCTTTTGATTCATTTAACTTCTAATGAATTTTACACATCTCCTCCATTATTTTGTCCTTGATCCATTTATTTGAGAAGAGTTCTTCAAACTTTTCCCATGTGAAGTGGAATCTAGTATCTTCCACCACTTAGAAGCTCCCTACAAAAAACAAAGAGATTCCCCAAAAGGAATAAAACCTCTATTCTTTACCATCCTCAACCATTCTTCAGGATTGATTTCATCTTTATCTTCATCTCCACTAAAGGTAGGTATTTCCATTGATTCTTAATTGACGTAAAACCCAAACCTCAACTTGCAACCTCAATATATTAGGAATAATTATCTCAAATAGTTACAATCCTTGTTCCAATATACTATTGTATGTTTACTCTTTCCAATGGCTTTTGCATCAGCCCAATTGGACATTCCAATCAAAAGTTATGATAGTTTTAAGTGAACATACCTTTGAAACCCTGATTTGGAGTATGTCCTCTTGGTCGACCTTCCTTCTGATATATTTATGAAATTTTGGCCCCTATGAATCTGAAATTTTGACTTGCAGTACTCTTAAATGCCTTCTTTGTAATGCCATCGGTATAACCAAA
Organism: Picea glauca; assembly: GCA_000966675.3. Classification (NCBI taxonomy): domain Eukaryota; kingdom Viridiplantae; phylum Streptophyta; class Pinopsida; order Pinales; family Pinaceae; genus Picea; species Picea glauca. The sequence goes on along the minus strand of JZKD02S1791979.1, from coordinate 19,125 downwards.
ATTAGGTGTGTCAGATGAAAGTTATGGTAACTTTCTCAAACCTTGTTGAATTTTGGCCTATTCTGGATAACGAACTTGTATAGAATGCCACGTGCCCAATATTTGTTATCTGATTATGAAAAATCACAAAAAAAATACTATGAACTATACGATTTCCAATGTAATTGGTCTCATAGAATTGGGATCCTTAATGAAGAAGATATGATTGTTTTACCCATAACACCCGATTGAGACTAGTTACATTACTAGTCAGAAACCCTATTTTCCATAGGGTGTATCTCTGAAATTACAATGACCCATAAGCCGAAATTCATACCACATGTACAAGGATATGACTTCTAAATATCCTTCAATTTTCTCTTTCTAAAGTTTCACCAAAAAAAAATTATAGAGAAAATTGCAAGATGACTTTCTTGCGGAAGCAAAACCCTGGGATTAATGCTCTGAAACCAAATGCAATGCTCCAAAAGCTTAAAATATCATAACATAATAGAAGTACACACCATGTACATAATGTGAGCATGGATCACAAATCCAAGATAGTTAAGTTACACTATAAATCCCTAAATTATAGGAGAACCTCCTCCACATAACCAAATACATTTATACATCACAATTCACATGTCACAACAATGAATACATGATCTCTATATATACCTATTCACACACTACACATGAAACTCATTTACTATAAGGCCAACCCTATTACACTTTTATTTACACATTACATGTACACTTAGCCCCATATATGCCCCCCTTTGAGGTCATATCATATACATTTATCCCTATACATGCCCCCCTTGGTTCATAACAGGCAGTGCTGGAAATACCTTGTCAAACATGCCAAATAAATAAAACACATGGCACAAAAGAAGCAATACATCAAGTTGTCATATTGCTTGCAAAAACATTTCAATTATTTATCATGCAATACCCTACCCTCCCTTGGCTTTACCAATGCCCCTGTTGATTGGATACTTATCAACCTGTAAAATTTGCAAGGCATCATGACCCGCAACATCAATATGCTCTGTAAATTGGTGATTTGGTTCATATTCTACAATGTAAAGCAATTCCAAACCCTTAATCAACAAATTAATCCCTAATATAATACAAATGTTGATTCTTTTCCTCCTTAAGAATTGCAAGAAAACTAGAGTTCCAATCAATGGAAATTTGCAGTCGTGCCAACAATGTGAACATCATTTTTTCATTATTTCAGAGTGCAAGTATTGGAGGAACTGCTATTGTAGCTAAGTGTGACGTCAAGGAGGGTTCTTGGTCTGTGTCTTGTTACTTATTGGTTAAGTGGTGCGCTACTCTTCCTAGTGAAGGCATAGAGGAGGATCTTTTGTTCGGTCTTTGGTCTATCTATATTGAGGAAGTTTTTGTTGGGTTTTCTCCCCCATGAGGGTTTCCCAGGATAAAATGTGTGTCTCTATTGTTTATGTGATTGCCTCTCTTTCGGTGATCTTATTTATGCAACTAATGATTATAATAATAAAGAAGAACCATAACTAGTTGTATAAGTAAAAACTTCAACATGGTATCAGAGCAGGCCTAAAAGAGACCAACTCACAATCTAGTTTTCAGTATTGCAGCTACTGCAAAATTAGGGTTTCTGCATAAACCCTAAGTGTGATGTTTTCCCTATTTAAAGAGGATGTTGGGGGAAGTAACCACATATAGGAGTTCACCCTAGGAGGTTGCATCTAGTCCCTGTATTAGAGTTCTGAAATTTGAAGTTTGAAAAAATTAGGGATTCCTCATAAAACCCTAAGTTGTAGTTGCAGTTGCAGTTGAAGTACCAGTATCAGTTGCAGTTGCAGTGCCCTTCGTGCCAGTTCCTTCATGCCATTTACAATACCAGTTGCAGTGAAATTTTTTTGTGAAGTGTTGGGACTAATTTTTATTGTCCTAGTGCACCTTACCCTAACAAATATCCATCTAAATTTAAGTTACAAGTTGAAGCACCTTTGAATTTTTAAAGGTTTTTTAATGCTTGCCACTACTACCGGATGGTGCCACTACATGTCGATGTTGTCAGAGGTATGTACTTACATATGTTTAAAATTATATCATTATTTTAAAGGGTACTTGCAGGAGAAAGGATCTTTTGTCTAAACAACAATCATAGATCCAGAGGGATCACAGATCCAACACATTCAGAGGAACTATGCACCCCAAGTTTGATTACTTTGATATGCCTCTACTTGTTATGGCATTATTGTAATCTTATGACTATCCAGGTTGCATTTTGATTTGTTGAATTTATCATACTAACCATTGGTCAAAATTAAAGTTGAAGTATTAGACTGATTAAAGTTGAGATTATAGAGTTTATTCCCTAACTCAGATTTATGTCAAGATAGCATATTGTATTAGTACAGAGGACAGGTTGAAGAAAATGCTTATCATCTTGAGTGAAGGAGACTCGGAAGAAAATAAACACACTCATTCTTGAGGACAAGACTCCAGGTTCCAAGTTTGATTGATTAAATTAATAAGATTCAAATTTACACGTATCAAGTTTGATAATTGTTGAACACTATAGTTGTCATAACAATCTTTGAAAAGTTTTATTACTGAATACTTGGTAGCATGTGAGCACTATTGACATAAATTCTTACTGTAATCATTTACTGTATATAACTAACATCTCCTCTAGGACAAACTTCTTGTTTTGTTTCCATGTTACCATGGAGGAATGATTGATCACAACACTAGAAGAGTGTTCTCTCATTCCTTATTATTGTATTTCTTACTTTTTACCCTTATTACATGTAGGTCTCAAGTGATAGCTCTAAAGGAGCTACTATGAAGATTGTTCTTGCTATTGTTTTATTATTATTATAAAGAGTATTATTCTTGTCTGTTGTTTCTCCCTTGTTGTTCTGGGCAGGTCACAGGTGATAACCCTAAGGAAGATATAGTGACAGTTGTAGGAGCCAACATATTAGATGAGACATGGACCAAACTATCCAAGTTGCATACATGACCGTATACATCCATGTACCAAAGAAGATGAAGAAGAAGTTGCTTTTGAGATATAGAGTATCTCATATGGAGATTGATTGTAAGGAGCAGAAGGCTCAAAAGATGACCGAACATTAGAATAGAATTCACAATAGACTTGGTCAATGAATAATGAAGCCAGCTTGACAAGAAGAAAAATTCGGTTGAAGTCCGAATCAAATTTTCATATTAAGACTTGGTATTCAACACCAAGTATATCCTGCAGATACTCTGAAGTTTTTGTAGACTAAAAAAAAATCAAGACTCAGAGTAAGCCTAATCTCATAAAGGATTAGATGGGAAAAAGAGACATCTTCCAGGACTGGCAGATAGATGTCGTGAGTTGAGAAGACTAGATCGTAGATTCAGTGAAATAGGAGGAAGCCGGTCAAAAGGACTGGGATATGGATTTTTCCTTAAGACTAGAAGGGAAGTCAGTAGTGACTTCCAAGATTGATCTAACAGAACAAGCATGTTGCAGATAACAATATAAATATGTACAAACCCTGATTTGTGTCCAGAGCATTCTCCCATCAAGAGGGAGAAGACTATGATGAGACACTTGCTCCAGTAATCGAAGAAATGGTTCCAGTGTTCGTGAAGACAACCGGAACAACCAAGATTCTGATACATTATGAGATTCAGAGGGAGCAGTCCTTATATTTGAGATTGAGTTGCCTCCATGAAAGGAGAAAAGATACCTTCAGTTTCAAATGAAGTTGTTTCCATGGTAGAATAGATGAGTCATTCAGAGATAGCAACTGCAGTTGCAGAGTCCCAGTTCCAGAAGGAATAGTTACAGAAAAAGTAGAGGACATACTCTGAGGATGTGAGACAAATAGTGCTTTGCAGAAATAATATAGAACCAACACATGATTATGAAGATTGAGTTGTAGTTGAGCAAGTATAGTAGGTTGGTACAGTGTGATGTGAAAATTTGGTTTCGAAGTATAGGATAAGAAGACTCGTGTCTGCAAGTTGAAGCAAGCTCTAAGAACTTGGTATGGCAGGATTTATAGTTTTCTGATGAACTTGGGCTTTACCAAGAGTAAAGGTGATCCCTACCTTTACTTCAATATTGTGGATGATGGACCAGTTATATTGCTACTATATGTACAGGTGAAGAAAATATCAACACAAATTGTAAGAAGAAGCTTGTCGTTGAATTTGAGATGAAAGACCTAGGCCCGATGCATTATTTATTAGGTCTTGAAGTTTGGCAGAGCCCATAGAAGATCTTACTTAACCAAGGGAAGTATGCAGTTGAAATACTGAAGAAGTTTGACATGTTGGAATGTAAAGCCATGGCCACACCCATGGTGACGAATTTGAAGATCCTAGTTGATACAATATGTGCCTTAGGAAAATGTCAGTCCATGATATGTCATCGATCTATCAACCTGGACCATTCTCTACAGGGAGAATGTCTGTCCACCAACAATTTGTTCATCCTGGACCATTCTCCACCAGGAGAATGTCTGTCCATGAGCACATTGACTTTCCAAAATGTGATATATCAACACTCCCTCCCAATGGAGGAAGTCATATCCTCCCTCTCAACCAAGGGAAGTATCTCCACTGTATCATCTCGAGTCATCTACATCATCTCTAATATGTACTAAATGATGCTACTGCATCATATCTAAGTTGTACTAGCATGATGCCAATGCATCATATCTAAGTTGCACTAGCATGATGTGTCTCAAGACATCTTTATCATATATAAGTTGTACTAGCATGATGAAAATCAACACTCCCTCTCAAATAAGGGAGAAATATCCACAAGTCCCAGCTTGTCCCTCAAGTATGCAAACTTTATCTTGGACAGAGACATTGTCAAAATATCAGTTTTCTGCTCACCGGTGGATATGTACTAGAGAATCACTTCTCCCTTCTAGAATTTATCATAGATAAAATAGTACTTGAAATAAATGTGTTTCGACCTGTCATGGAACACATGGTTCTCTGAAAGCTTCACACAACTCCGATTATCACAATATATCACATTTGAATCCGTCACCTGATCAAATAGTCCAGAAACCAGCTTACAGAGCCATACAACATTCGTACAAGCGTCACAATTTGCAATATACTCTACTTATGTCGTGTCGAGTGCAACATAATTTTGTTTCCTACTAGCCCGTGATATCATAGTAGAGCCCAAACTGAAACATATACTAGAAGTACTATTTCTGTCATATTCACTCCCTGCCCAATCTGAATCAGTAAATCCATGCAATTGTACGTCATTGTTTAAGGCACATCTCAAACCATAATTTAGCGTCCCACAAAGACATCTCAAAATGTGCTTTGCAGCTATCCAATTCTCATGTCTAGGTTCCATTTGGAATTGGCTCAATGTGTTCACAACAAAGCAAATGTCTGGTCGGGTATTAACCAAATACATCAATGAGATAATCAATTGTCGGTACATGGACGAGTCTACTGGATCAGAATCAAAGGCTCTCAACTTCCTCATATCTGTCACCATGGGAGTTGCCATGGATTTGCAATCCATCATCCCAAACTTCTAAAGATATTTACAACATACTTCCCTTGCCCTAGGAAGATTTCACCATGCTTATGCTATACTTCTAGTCCCAACTAATAATGCATGAGGCCAAGATCCTTCATAAAAAATTCAGAGGCTAACTCCCTCTTACATTGAATAAGGATAGGATTTGCACCTGTTGGAAACAAATCATCAACATATAGTAGCAGGATCACGGGTGCATCATTCACAACCTTGTAATAAAGGTTTGGATTAGCATATCTCTTTTAAAATCCAAGTCCCGTCAAGAAACTATCAATTTGTGCATACCAAACTCTTAGAGCTTGCTTGAGTCCATCCAAGGCCTTCTTCATACATGGGTTTCTCTCAGGTGTACCTCAAAACCTCGAGGTTTCTGTATGTATACTTCTTCCTCAATTACTCCATTGAGAAAAGCGGTCTTTACATCCATCTGATGTAAACTCCAACCCATGGATGCTATAAGAGATATGATGCCTCTAAGAGAGGTGTATCTGGAAACTGGAGAAAATGTCTCATCAAAGTTATCTCCCTCCTACTGGGAGAACCCTCTAGCCACGAATCTTACCTCACATTTATCGATACTCCCATCTACTACATGTAAACCCATTTTTAAGTGACTACAAACTTTCCTTTAGGTCTAGGCACAATTTCCCATACATCATTTTTTCATGATGGATTGATATTATTCCATCATATCTTCCTTCCATTATTTCTTCTTGACTGACAACCAAAGATCCTCAAGTGTTCAACACTTGGCTTCTTTTCGAAGAAGGCTTCTTCTAGAGTCATGTTCTTCAATATATGATAGGGAGTTCTATTCTGAACATATGTGGCTATCATAGCTCCTTCTCCCCATAGAAACATGGATATATTCTGGTCATTCATCATTTCCTTGATAGGTTCTTCAATGGATCAGTTATTTCTTTCTACCACACCATTCTGTTGAGGATTGTAGGGAGTAGTGAGCTCCCTCCTAATCCCAACCTCTCTGTAGAATGTCTTGAAATCATCTGAGGTATACTCTCATGCTTAGTGAGGAGGTTGACATTGTTCCACACACATCTGAGTGAACAATTTCCAAATCTTCTTTTGCTTTACACGCTTCCTTTAGAAGTGGTACTTGGTGAGATCACCTACCTCAACATTTGATGGAGTCATTTGCTCCATGTTTTGCAACTGTCACTATAGCTCCTTCTCAGAGCTATCGCCTGTGACCTGCCCAGAAAAAGAACAACAAGGGAAAAAGTATTTCAAAAAACATTTTCATAAGAACATATCTATATTAACAAGGATGGTAGTCATCATAGAGTTACCAAGGTGACCTGCCCAGAAGAAAAATAAGAGATATCTCCTAGAGGAGAATTTAGTTCATTTTGCAAACAAGTGCAATAGGCATTTATATCAATAGTACTTACATGCCTAACAGTAATATAACCTTTCAAAGATTGTTGTCATAACTATAGTGTTTATTAGTACTATAACAACCATCAGACTTGATATGTGCAAATTGAAACTTAACAATTTGATCAATCAAATCTAGAACCTGAAGCCTCAACTGCTTGTTCCTCTAAATGTGTTGAATCCAATATTATTGCTTGGACAAGGTCTCTTGTACATTCCTTGCAAAACACGCTCAAGCTTTGCTCGATGATATAACATGAAAAGCATATACAAGTGCACACCTTTGAAATTTGTAGCATCGTTCAACTTGTCTTCTAATCTAAAACAAGAATACCATATTGACAAGAAGAGGTTAGAAATTGAATAAAAAAGGTGCAGTGATTAGAACAAGCTAGAAACCCTGAAATTTAAACTTTGACCACAAAATCAGTTTTGACCAAAAGTCAACCTTTGACTTTGACTTTGACCAAAAATTCAAACTTGATGTTTTTGTTGGCCGAGGGCGCACTAGAATATCCATAAATTAAGTCCAATGCTTCACTTAAGGTTCCCAAAGAATTATATTAGGGTTTGTTGCAGCTGCAAGATCAAAAACCCTAGTTGCAATTGCAACTGGTGTTATAATGAGCTTGACAAAGAGCTCTCGCTCTACCTTCCAATGGTTAGACTATTATGAAGGTAGTGTGGGCCCATAACCTGTTAAAATATTGATGTGCTCATTTTACCATAAACAATATCACAATATTGTCATGCAACCATAGGCACACAACCACCCCCGAGCACCATAACCTTTGCTAGATAGAATGATTCTGGAAGCAACTCTAGAACCAACATATAACAAAGAGAACAAGGACAATACTCAACTGCAACAGTTGCACTTACCAAGAATACCACCAAGAATGTCACCAAGAACAACACCACCAAGAGATAGTAGAAGGTAGGGCGCATATATTGGGCTAGATAGCGCTAGAGAGAGACCAATAATCACTCCAGAAGATCCACCTTTTATTCTTGCAATTGCAGCTCCAAACTTGCGCACTTGAGAGAGTGAGTGAGGTGAGTATATACAAATGAGCTCAAGCGCCCTCTATTTATAGTGCTCCTTGTCACTTGTCTAGGTCGACTTCTCTTTCTGTAGGGTAATCCTTTAATATTTTTATTCTACTGAGTCAACTTGTCTTCTTGGATTTTTACACATCTGTTTAGGGTTTCTCTTGCTTCCGAAATATTCTATTCCAGCCAAAGCTTACACATGGAGGTTAATACCTCCCGCAACTACCATAATATCAACACTTCCATCCCAGTGTGCATATAATAATTGTGTATGTGTGATGTGGTTGAAAGAATAAAGGCTTCATTAATCAAATAACAATATAAATATCTCATTGTGATTGCACTAGAGTGTACCCTCTTCTTCGTTTAAAAATGAGTGTGGCATTTGAGAAAGGATACAAAAGCGACCAACTATTATTGATTTGTGCATTCGATCTTTCTATGTACTAGTGACAAAGTCAAAATCAAATTCCAAAGCCATTATATTCAATACTAATGGAAAGGAAAAGAAGAATACCATAACATCAATTGGCAATAGAATCCATTTGCAAGGAAATAGCCATGGATGTTGTTAGTCCCTAAAGTTGCACTTGACTATGAGAGGGCAAGCTAGGGCATCATCAGGGTATTGCAATAATATTTTAAGGGTTTTATGAATTGGTTTTTAAGGATGGTTGAAAGTCGGTTCAAGATTTCAAGGTAAACACAAGGTTCAAAATAAAGCCAAGAGATATCCCATTGATTTGTTAAAGGGTAACCACATAAATAGATCAGACAAATAAGGAAAATAAAGAGAGGAAATATTGAAGTATTCAATTTGTCAACCCCATATGGATTTCTTATTTCAAAATATAATTTATAAACAAGAACATGTACTTGAAAATCAAATCTCGATAATAAACAATAACAACAAAATCTTCATTGTATTAATTAAGACCAAGAAATCAATGCATTGCAACTGAAAAATGATCTCAAGCAAGAAAATAAGTAGAACGTGAAATGAGAGAAAATTTGACCATCAACACGTCTTTTCCATTAAGTATCAATGTGGAATAAAATTGTCTTACAAAGAGTTCAAAACAGGTCCCTGAAAGCCCAACCTTTCAACCAATAACTTCTCCTTCTACGGAGTTTATATAGAAACAATACATAATTATCAAGATCCAAAAGAAATGGATCTGAAAACCTCCTAATCTATATTTAGTTTCTTGTTTCAAATAATCAATGAGAATCTCAAATCTTATCTTCAAGTCGAATTGATGACGTGGCTTGTCAACTGTTGTCCATGAGATTTTTTAGGAAACTAAATCTGGCAAATAACTGAAAAACAGGGTCGAACAATATCTTCATATCTCCCAAAAGGTGATATTTGTGTAAAAAATGAGAGAGTTTTTTGTGAAGGGGCTTGTTCCCAACAAAAACATCTTTTTGTTACCAAAAATTCATCTCCAACTGTTCTGCAACCTCACCCAAAATTAGTGACTAAAACAAGAAAATATTTATTTTGAAATCTCAGAAAAATAGGCCTCAAAGATAAATTTGAATCTCTTAAAATGTGATAGATGTGTAAAAACCGAGAGAGTTTTTTGTGAAGGGGCATGTTCCCAACAAAAACCTCTTTTGGTTTCAACTAATTCATGTCCATTTGTTCTGCAACCTCTCCTAAAACTACTGACTAAAACATGAAATTATTTGTTGTGAAATCTCAGAAAAATAGGCCTCAAAGATAAATTCAAATATCTTAAAATGTGATAGCTTTGTAAAAACTGAGAGAGATTTTTGTGAATGGGCATGTTCCAAAGAAAAAACTCTTTTGGTTTCAACGAATTCATCTCCAGTTGTTCTGAAACATCTCTTAAGGATAAAGACTAAAACAAGTAAACAAACAGAGTATTTCATGTAGCTTTTCTGGTTCTGCAAAAAGATCATCTCTGTCTACATCACAGATTTAGATATTGGATTTGATTTTGTGGTTGCTCTTATCACAGGTCTCTTGGAGTATTGAGCAACATGTTTTCCCTTTTCTTGTCTCTTCCTCAAGTTTTCAAATTCTTTCTCAGTCCTGTGCAAAGAAGGTGTCTCTACCTGTTTTTCTTATGCCTATCTTGGAATATTCTGAAGTATCCTCTATAATTATGAGATTCTCCTTTTTAATGGACGGATGAAACATGGCCTTTGAATTTAACCTAAATTTATTGGCAACTTTGGTGGAATTTATTCTAGGGCATTTAGGTATATGTTTTTGGTTTTTTCTTTCTTTTTTACCCATTGCATTCTTCTTACTTGCAAATTGTTGTTTCTGTTTAACTAGATTCTGAATCGGGGGGTTGGTAGTGTAATCCTCATATTCATCAATTTCCCTCTTTATATCTGGATCGGGATAGATATCAATGTCTTCATTTGTTTTAGGCTTCTTACTTCGACTAGTGGTAGCTCTTTCATGGTCTTCACCTACAGGAAAATCTCCAATGGATTGCTGAGTTTGCAATTTTCTCTTGCTGGCCCGAGTTACCCTAGCTACAGGTTTCTCTTATTTTATTAAAACTTCGGTGGTTGGAGGAGTCTTCTTTTGTTTGGATTATTTCTTCCCCTTGACAGTTTTGGATTTAGTTGACTGTAAATCTAGTTTTAAAGACTGGATTAACCACTCCCAAGATCTATGGACTTCATTTAAGAAGGAGACTACTAATGTTCTAATAAAACCCTGATGAAAGAGACTAATTTTTGTTGTAGAAGGATGGGATTGGACCCTCTTAGACATCTTGGATAAACTTTTTAACAAAAAAATAGGGTAAGTTAAGAGGATAATCACCATTTATATGAATCAACAGTCTGATATGATAAAGATATACCAAGGAAAACCTACCTTCACATGTAATGTAACTGTGTATAATTAGTAAGGTGGTGTGCCATTCTTTCCTCACCTAGCTATGTGGTATTCCCTTTTTCCAATTAGGGTTTTGTTTCTCTGGAATTAAGAACTGATTCACGAATTCCATAACCACATTCTCCTTCTTCCACCACCTTTCTCCACCAAATGGCAATTTACAGACTCTGGCAAATGAATGTTCAGTCACCAGCATTAGTAATTTCCCAACGATAGCTTCAAATCCATCAAAATTCTATGTGAATCCCATTGAAATCTTTTCATCGTGTCCCTTGAAGGTTGTGAAAAACTCAAACCAACTTGCATCTTTAAACCTTTGCGCCATTTGGGGGTATGCTTCAAGTAATTATGTGCCTTCAGGTTCTAGTCTAATAATATGTCCACTCTTCTTCGGTGCCATGTTGTTGATATGGTCATGTAAACAGATCTGCGAGGATTGTTGACTGGAATTATCAGTTCCCGTGGGCTGTTAGAAACTAAGAATATCTTATTCCTTCAATTTGATCTCTGCACAAGAAATATGACACACTAAAAATAAAAGGTGATGGTTATGTTAATGATATCCAAACACGTTGATTTGATGTGGGTAAGGCAAGTACAACTCAATACCTTTCATTTAGTTGTTATAAGTGCAGTATAAACTGGAGAAGAGATCGTGGAGAGGCATGCAGATCCTCTAATCACGATTTGAAAAATTATGACGTGATCAGGGTGAGCTGGCGTATGTAAAAACATGATTATCCCTAGCACTGCAGGAATAACGTTATTCATGTAGCACCATTCATGACTTGGTAGAAATTTTGAAAATTCAAAAATGAATAGACAAGTGATGTAACAGGATTCATCAAATCAAATCCTAAACCTTTAAAAACTTAAGAAAATCATTTTAAAGGTGCAAAAATTGCAAAACATGACAAATTAAACCAAGGGGTAAAAATTAAATTTCATGCAACAAAGCATAAGCAGGGAGGATTAAGGATTAGGGACACTCTCTTAATAAAAAAAAAAGTTAGAGACTAACAGATGTCAACATATATAAGACTAAGGTGATTACATTCTCCTAGGAATTGGAAACATAGACAAAATTGACAAGCCGAAGTGGAGATTTAAAATTTAAGAGTATAAATATTATGCAAAACACAGACATATGAATTTATCCTCAGAGAAAAGGTACACGAATTTATACACAGGGCAAAGATATATATTGACAGAAATAATACATAACATTAAACCATAGTAGAGTTTAAAATTCAAATGCATAGGAATAGGTAAACTTATCTACTCCAAATTGCATACCAACAATCAATCGAGCAAGTGATTTCCACCTAACCATAGGAAATCCACAACAGATGCCACCTCCTAGCATGGCTATGATTCCACCGGGGTGAAGTAGGGATGGAATAAATATAAAATTCATATTCAAACCAATACTTTCTTCTGTAGTTTTCTTGATGGTAGAGCAACACCAAGGCACCCACATACCTATCCCACATAACACAAGGAGCATCTCCTTCTCTGTTGTCAAGTATCTCAAAAAATACTCTGTCTCGTGCTATTCAGTTCATGCATAGAAGGTCCATTTTTTTTATCTCAAGTTTCAACATAGTTCTCCATGGTTTCTTGGATTTTCCATAAGGCTACAAGCTTTCATTCATGACTGGTTGGTCTATCATGGGCTTGGCTTCCTTTTCTCGATGTCTAACCTCTAAAAACTCTTTTCCACTTCTTTTTCCAATAGCTCTCCCCATTCTAATTTTCCTCGTGCGTCATAGTAAAGGAATTCAAAATCAACTTCTCTTCCTAGTTCTAGGAATGTAGGGGAGACAATTTGCTAAAAATTAGGAGTTCTGGCTTAGATTGAAGAATTTGTTTCCTTCACTTCTCTTAACTTCCTTTTGCTTTAAAATTCAAAATTGAAAATGGGCGAGGGTTCAAGATAGCATAAGGTAGATGATTTAGGCATAAAACCCCCTTAGACCTCCTCATCTTTCCCCTCTAGTGGTATCATAACCCCTATAGGTTCTCAAGCTCAGTTGATCTTGATCTTTCTTGTTTACTAACTACAAAATAAAGAACATACATATTCACAATACCATGGTGTATCTATCCCATGGAGTTAGTGTAACAGAGTTATAAAGTATCTATGCAAAGTATTTAAATATTTAATTACAAATAATTCCAAGAGTAAAAATTGGGATATTACAAAGTTATCCTCTTAGAAGGAAATTTTTATTTCCTTAATGTATTGCTCTTGGGTTTTACAACTACTCTGGTCCATGGTGACACTTTCCTATTTTAATGTCTAACCACATCCTATAATCTCTCAAAGTTTTTGGGTGCACAGTCCTTGGCTTACCCTTCTAATATTAATTGGTCGCTAGCTTCTACAATCCATCTTAGCCATAGTGGAAATCCCCCTGTGTTGCTTAAATATCTACTTGTTGGTTTATTTGGTAAATCCCATACCTTAGTTGAAATATTCCTCATCCATTAGGTGGCCTCCAAATTCTCTCGCTTGGTCCAAGCCTGTAATCATCTGACCTATGAGCAAAGTCTTTGTACTTGAAAGTAGAAAACAATGGCTTGATAGAGGCAAAACAATCACCGGCAAGCACCCTTTGCACACCCAAACTCATCAATGTAGGAAACATTCCCAAATAGATGTTGTGAGGGAAACATAGGATTTTCATATCCCATTCTTAACCAAAACCAAAGAGGAGATTGTAAAAATGGAAAAAGATATCAACATAAAAAGAAAAAAATTATCTAAAGATTAGGTGGAAGCAAAGTTTGAAGGTTGGATTCTTGACCCTGGGTACTCTAGAACATGTGATGCAAAGATATTTAAGTTGATAGATTAATACGGGATAAATAAATCCTTCATTTCTTAGGTAGTGGAGGAGAAAGGTAGATAGTATTGAAATAATATGCACAAACTAAATGTGATGGAAATAAAATTTGATGCTCTCTGCAGAGAAATTTTTAATTTTGAAATTACAATGCATAATCATGCATATCATTAGAATTACATTGAGGAAAAAAATGGCCAAGTTTTGAATTCCAAAAGGACCCCATCAAACCCCATTTTACTAGGATGAAGACAATGACACCCATATGGACTAGTAGCCATGCAAAGCTCAAGGACATGGGCCATTGGATTAATTCCTATGATTTTTATGAGCTTGAAAGGAAAGAGGTTGGAGGAGTTGTTGTGGTAAAGTCCTCCATGTGGACAGGTGAAACCCTCTTTGGATCAAGACCCCTCTTGATCCAAGACAAAAGAAAACAAATGGTGAACTACTTTCCTCTTATACATATTTCAACAATTAGAATGAGAAGGAAGAGATGGATGACTTACCTTTTTACGACATTTGTCCTCGTTGCTCTAGCCTTTGACCTTGATGTCCAAGCTCCTACGCACAAGCAAATACCTGCAAAGAAAAAAGATAAACCTCCTTCTTCCACATTATATCGTTAAGTGAAATAGATATTTTTATGATGAATTTAACAACAATAGACATGCATACACTTGAACGCATAGACATGAGAGGAATAAGCCAAGTTATGTACTAATGGAAATCCAAAAAAATGGAAGCACTTACAATCTCAAGTTTGACATTGCAACAACTCCTCCAAGCTCTCCTATCTAGCCCTTTGGATCTCACACAACCATAGGTATGATGCTCTTAATTCTCCTCCTTCTTGAATGTCTCAATATCATAAGTATGATACTCTGAAATTCTCTCCCTTTTTCACTCAAGCATGGCCTTCATTATATAGGATTGGAAGCGTCACAACCATAGGATAGTTTTTAGGAGAGGATGTGGTCAAAAGAGGATTCGGCTCAACCAACAAGATTGACCTTTCCTTGAATAGGAGATGGCTCGAAGATTGACCTTTCCTTGAATAGAAGATGGCTCGAACTAATCCCTTAACCAATTGCAAACTCTCAGAAACAACCTCACAAATCAAGACAAAATGGTTGCAACAACTTCATCACTCCCCCATAACTATGCACAGGGCGACTATCGCTTCCTAGGACACTCTGGGGGAGCAACTATAACTCCTTGTATATGGGCAAGGGAGCGATGAAGCTCAATTAAGGCCAAAATCTCAAGGAAAAGGTAGCATTTTGACCTCCAAATGATGTATTTCTCATTAATCGCATCTAGGGAACATGACAAGTACTCCCACATGATGATAAAGTTGTGACATTTAAGTGCGACACTTAGTAGAATGTGGTACATAAGTGTAACACTTAGTAGTGCGACAAATCAATACTTAGAAGAATGTGATATGTAAGTGATACATAAGTGTGACACTTAGTAGAATGCGATACATAAGCACGACACTTAGTAATGTGGGAATTTGGTGTGTAACATGAGTCCCTTCAAAAAATATGTTATATGGCTTATTCTCTTGTTTTCAGTATTTCAAAAAAGCATAGATATAAACTCTTTGTAATGTCCCCATATTTTTTTGTTACTGGAAGAATCAACAACTAGTCGAGCATGTACTCGTGTGACATGTGGTCGTGTTATCCCACTGCTACCACTATAACCTCTAGGTGTGCCCGTGATGCCCCATACACAAAACACAAGGTAAGTCAGGGTTTCGAACCCTTGACTTCATATAATGGAGTGCCTTAACAATACACTCCATCACCGACTTCCCTACACCCCAGGGGTGTAATATCCCCATTTTGATCCTCTCATCGATCTCTAATTAATTATGGTTAATGTTGTTTAAGTTTGATATGAATATGTAATTACCATGCCATGGTAATATGAACACATTAAACATTATATATATATATATATATATTATTTTCAGTTAATGAAGAATGCAAACAGTTGACTGAGCACAAGTGCCTATAGGGGCCACGATAGCACGAAAGAGGAAGAGTGAGGGGGCATAAAGGGGGCTCCACATGTCAAAGATACCAAGCCACCATGATAACTTATTTTGTGAGCAAATATTATTTTTCTGCCTTTGACTTGTCCAAGGCTAATCATTGAATGAATGTAAGGATGTTGGTAGAAGTAGTCACCTCCTTAGTTACAAGAATATGGGAAAGTGCCAATGCGAAGAGACTGATGCCATTAAATACATGGGGAAAGTGGGTGAGAGAGTCCTCTCGTCAACTTATTGAGGTACGGAAAAAGTACAATCAATTTTGGAAAGTGTGCATGAGTCCAAGCTTGCATGGGTAAAAGAGTGAGAAATTCGAGTAGAAGAGGAAAATTACTTATGGAGAAGTGAGAGTAGAAAATATAGTTTAGGCAACCAAATTATATAGTCATAACAAGTGGAAGAATTCTAACCAAGAAAAAAATAAGTTTTTCCACCAAGAGAAGAGCATAAAACCTAAGAAATCGTTGGAGTTACAAGACTACAACTAGGACCCTGTTGGGAACACACACAAGAGAACTAGAGGGGGAGGCTTCTGAGGGACTGTGTAGAAGAGAAGGGAGTTCTCTGCTTGTTCTCTGTGGGGCAGGTAGTGGGGTGCCCAAGGGTTGTTTTATGTTCCTTAGAACTCAACAGATTGCTCCTAGGAAATTAAATTATGTTTTGTAGTCAATCCACTACCCAAAAAAGCCCCGAGAGTGACAATTTCACCCTTGTGATATCATGGCCTGGCTAGTGGGTGGCATGTTTTAGAAAGATACCAGTGCAACAAATCATACGGTTAGGTGGAAAATCACTCAACCTCAATCAATCGATTGGACCAAAATTATAAATAAATAAGTTTCTAAATCTTGTACTATCAAATGTGATATTCATACTTGGTGTTTGAAATGTTCATGCATGATTAACTTATGAAGTTTCATGGTCAATGAGAATGATTTACATAATAGTTGAAGAAATGAGTGAGTTCAAGTTTCAATGCATTCGAGGATTATTGTTTCTTTTGAATCTTAATTTCCATATGCATTGAGAGACAAGTTATATATATTGAAAGCATGTACAATAATATTGTGATGAAAGTTCTGAGATTTAGTAGTTGGTTAAACTTTGGGATAAGCTATTTTGTTAGGTGTGGGGTGGTGAGCACTATCCATAAAATTTTGAAACGGTGAGCTAGTGATGCCCTTGCCTTGAACAAATGGGTGTGATTCCCCTCATCCTTAATGATGTTTACCTTATTCAGTTTCTATCACTATGACGTTCAATTCACAAATGGCTCGCCGATAAGTGATATTGAATTTGGCCATGGGATGCATGTTCAAAAACACAGGTATTCCAACAGAGGATGAACACCTTCAGTAACCACTCACATAACCAGATCAAAGATCAACACACCGATGTTTTCACGCGGTAAAACCCCTACGGGGAAACATCCACGACCCCAGCCAACGCGACCACTTGGAGCAGTTTATTAATGCAAAGAAAAATATTATAGAGAGATTTTACAAGAGAGTTTCTCACAATCGATCATCGGTAAATGACCCTCCATGCTCTTTAAATAGAGATCATGGACCAATCGGGTGTTAAGCCACATATCAATGGTCATTAAAATCGAGGAGAGTATGAACCGTCAGATCATTGTATGTCGGGAACATATCGTGACCGTCGGATTTCCTAACTACAAATGCATACTAATGCATATTAAAGAAACACACTAGAAAACACACTTTTACCTAACGACACAATAGACCAAGTAGATCTTAACTAACTCCTAAGTGTCTAAATATCCTAACAAGGCAAATTATGTATGTTATCCTAGAAGGATCACCCTTGGAATCCAAACTACCTTGAGTATATTTTGAGGATTTTCTTGAACAAATGGTATGTCTTGGTATTGAAATCCACCGAATCTTCATGTGGGAATGAGCAACAACTTATCAAGCATTGTTTTTAAAGTGGGTATGCCCATAGAACCTTCCTGTGGATTCTTATAAAAGCTAGTTTGAATTGTTTTATATATGTACATGTATCAACAAAAAGGGAGTTTTCAGACTATGACGTAATGCCCAAACTACATAAAAATATCCATCAAATTCCTAATATGAAATATCAACCAAGGAAAATAGATCCATGTCCATAAAACCGTGGCAAAGAGTTCATGAATTGGAATCCAATTTCGTGCATGGAAAATTAGTGACTCGTCTTATTCTTTCAATTCATTGTTGGAACAGATTTTATACTGGCCTTTGATTCGACTTTCCCTCAGTGCCCTTAATTTCAATCTTATCTCAATTACCAAAGAAGAAATTCAACACTCAAATTCCTTCGGATCGACCAGAATCCATTCTAGTAGTGGTTGGCTTGAAAATTTCCTTAGGTGGGGTCAATGACCTCTTAAGTTTGGTGTCTCATGAATTTTTCCCTACAATCGATGTTTTAAATCACCTCTATCTTGGCATCTGGATCTATATCCTCCTCAACAATTTGAACCTATCGTAATCTGTATCAAATTCACTTATTTTCGGTCACTTGAAGTTTTTTCTTCCTCAACTACCAAATGAACCCGTGATGAGATCGACGCACTGACTTTGATTGGTCATCGACGATCAGACGAGAATCGTGTTGTCGACAATCGATAGAAATTTTGTCGTTGACAATGGTGATAATTTGTGTCCATCTATGCTTTGACCAATTCGTGCTATCGACACTTCCATAAATTCGTTCATCGACACTTTGATCGATTTATCCATTGGAACTTCTCCAAACTTATTCATTGACACTTTGGATGATCTGTCCATCGACACTTCTCCAAACTTATTCATCGAAACTTTGATCGATTTGTCCATTAACATTTCCTTAAATCCGCTCATCGGATTCCATCAACACTCTGACCATTTCATGCCATCAACACTTCCAAAAATTTTGTCCATAAACATTTTAAAGAGAGAGAAGCCTCATCGGTTAGCTCGTATGGAACTAGGTAGACGTGGGTGCCACCTAGCCATGATGTTGTAATATTGTGGATAATAAGATATTTAAGAGATCATATCTTCTTGTTTGAAGTCATAATCAAACATATTAATTGTTGATGGAAAGCCTTTGAGGAGTAGATTTGAACTAAAAATGGAGACTCTGCATTAGAGTTGTGTTTAAGGAAAGTAATTTAGCGAAATATCAGGAAAAATTCATACACTCCACCTGCCTAATGAAGATTAGAGATCGGGTATGTTACACTCTTAGATTTTGTGATCCACTTTCATACATGTAATGAAGAAAAACCATTAGTTTTTTTGACCTGCAATAATCTTGGTTTCCCAGATAGGAG
>JZKD02S1791968.1:82800-95252 GCA_000966675.3 Picea glauca | reverse complement strand
AGGTTTCCCCCTCGAAGAGGCCTGTGAACATTGCTTTCAGATTCAAAGTGTTATTTCTGTTGTTATTCTTATATCATTTCAGTGTTATTGTGGTGAATGTTCTGGTTATATTGCTATTATTCTTCCATTACTAGCATTTTATTTCAGTTCGACATACATTTTATATCTAGTATATTACACCTTCCTTATTATTATCCAACAAAATGAAAGGATACAACCTACAACACACTCGTTGTAACTTCCTCTTATTTCTCTCACAATCTCCTCTCTCAGAATACAATATTCGCAATAATACACAACCACAATACAATTCCCTCATAAAAGAAGGTTTCCTTCTAGGAAAAAAACCCTAAAAATAACTTCTATCATCATATCTGCGACCTTATAATGAATGGTCTAGATTGAATACAGAATTAAAATATTTTACAAGGAAAGTTTTCCTAATATTTTGCTTTGGGGGCACTGCCCCCGAATCCTTTGCCAAGGGGGGGCTACAAAAGACCCCCCTGGCGACAATTACGGGGGGGAAAGACCCCCCACATGCCCCCATTAGGGAATGGGGTCCAAGCACGATTAGAACAAACCTCTAAATTAGGAAGATAATCATGCTCCACAACCAACAATCTCCCACTTGGGGACTGATCACAACAACTCCAATGTTGTTGTACCTATTGGAATCTACTCCACCTTGGACCTAGAAAATCTCTCATATTCACCTTCATCCTTGAATACCAACTAAAACTAATCAGGAACTCAGTTTCTCCCTGGTTACTCCCTTTGTTAACATGTTTTCCGGATTCTGGCTAGTATGTATATTTTCCAACTTCAAATGTCCATCTTCCAAGATCGATTGCATGAAACGGGACCTGAGATGTATATGCTTAGTATTTTAATGGAACATTGAGTTCTTTGCAAGATGAATGACACTCTCACTGTCACAGTGCAACCTGCTATTCTCCTTCTTTTTTCCCAATTCCTCCATAAACCTCTGTAACCAAATCATTTCTTTACTAGCCTCTGTAGTAAAAACATACTCTGGTTCTATTGTTGAAAGTGCAACAACCTTTTGTAGTTTTGAAATCCAACTTACTGTTGTTCCACCTACAATAAAAACATACCTGTGGTGCTCCTCCCACTATCTTTATCACCTGTTGTTGGCCCTTGACCAATTTTTGAGGAAACATTAGTCGTGTTTGACCATTTTTAGGACTTCGACAGGATGGTTGAAGGTGGAGCACCCAGGCGAAGCGGAGATCATGGGATCTCGCCCATTTTGTGGGATTTTTGGGCTTTTAGGGTTTATGTAACAGGTATGGGGTGTCGGGCCATGGGTTTACCCATGCTTAGGCATTTTTTTAATGTATAAATAAGTAGCTAGGTGATGTAAGTAAAGTAGTAATTGGATTAGAGAGGTCATTGACTTAGTGCATGACTAGTTAGATTTGTGCAAAGAGTATTGTAAGAGACTTGTGCACAGACTATGTAAGACTTTTTTCCCTAATTTGTGGAAGGAGGATCTGGTGAGGTGCATGCACAGGAGTAGAGGTGGGGTTGGCTCTGTGGTTTTGTGCACAAGAGAAAAGGATTGTAAGAATCTTGAAGACTAATAAAGAAGAAGAAGAAGATGGTGGATGTAGCCCCACACTGGGGTGAACCACGGATATCTTGTGTCAATGTGCTTTGTGCAATGTTGTTCATGTTATTTATGTATCTATTTGATTAGTGCACTTTTCTTGATGTATGATAGATAGATCTATGAATGATTAGTGCTTTATGATTTGAATTAATGTTAGATATGAGCTTATGCTATGTGCTAAGAGGTTTTAATGGTTAGATATTGGTTGTTTCTGTGCTAATCTATAATAAGGGTTAATCTACGATGTGAATAAGAATCATAACTTAATGCATATTGTTGGCTAAGTGCTTTGTTAAGTGTTATAATCACAGATCTATGTCCCATCTAGGTTGTAGACACCCGAGTCCTACAACCCCCTCTGCCTCTACCTTGGGTGAGACTTCATCTGCTTCACAGGTGTTTCCGAAAGGGCCGATAGTTAGGGTTTTGTTGGTGCGCTGTTGAAGCGTTGAACCCTGGGTCTGCCCCTGTGCCAAAAAATGGTTCTGTTGTCGGGACCTGAAACTGTGATTGCTAGGAACTGAAGAAAAGAGAAAGCTTTGTGCATAGATCTGTTGCTATATTGCACAATATTCTACTTGACTTGCGAAGCTTTGTGCTAAGAAAAATAAGTCCGATATGAAGAAAAGAGGTAAGATCTTAAATATTTGTGCTCTAGTAAAGGTAATCTAAGTGAACATGTTTTCTTTGAAAGTATGAATCTAAGTATGCTTGATAGATTTTTTCCTAGTTTGAAAGCTAGGGCACAACTAGAAGAAAGAATTGTTCTAAATAAATTGGATAGAGATAGTGAAAGATATGTTATTCCTATGCATAGAAAGAATTTTTGGACTAATAAGTGGATGCAGGAACCTAGAACAAATTTTTGCATATTGCATGTCCATCACTGTGATATCAATGCACAGTACAGGAAGGGTTGGGGATTGTTTAAAATAAAGACAGGATTGACACTGTGTTATAATTGTAGAAGACCGAGACATCTTGCTAAGGAATGCCCTAGTATAGGTCCTATTTGTCTTTGTTGTAAATCTATTGGTCATGAGGTTTTGGATTGTCCAATAATGATTGCTAAAGTTGAAAAGATGAATATGAGACAAGAAAACTATGAAGGAAGTCAAAGGACTAAGGATATTTCAGAGAACTAGAAAGAATCAGAGACTATATTATTACAGATGAAAGAAACAATGAATGATCACAGAGACATTAGTCTACTAGAGATCTTAAAAGAGAAGTAGTGCATAGAGACAAGAATATAAGACTTTGACATAGACTATGTATTAGATGAGGAAACACATGTGAATCTTATGCCAGAAAGCATTTGGGAAATTTTGTATGGTTCCTACATTGGGAGGGATGGGATTGTTTAAAGGAAAGATGATAACCCTATGTGGAAGAGTTACTAATGTACCTATGATTTATCATGGAACATCGACTGAAGAAGAATTTGAAGTCATTAAGTTTGTTGAGAAAAATGCTCCTTTTGCACTTTTGTTCGGAAAAACCTGGATTGAGAAAGATCAGATCTGAAGGAAAGCATGGGAGGAAGCCACAGAACAGAAAAATAAATAATTAAGGGACTTCATGGCTAGAAAAATAATGTGACTAATACAATAACAAGAGGACAATTCGAAGCAATAGAAGGCAAGAGTGTTACCTGTCAAAGTTGAAAGAACATATGAAGGCTGAAAGAACCTATCCATGTAGGAGCGAAGAGCACCCACCCCAAAAATAACAAGAGAAGAGGTATTACATTTGAACCCTTTGAAAGACCCTCAATAGTGAAAAGTTACTATGCTAAGAGAAGATAAGAATAAGAATGGAAAAAGGAATCTAGAGACTCAAATCACAGAGAAGAAGGAAAGAAAGATCAGTAAGAAGAAAACAAAGTTAGAAAAAGTGCAGAAAGTTCCAGAGAAGACTTCGTAGAAAGAAGGCTTGCCGAAGTTGAACCTCGTCGAAATAGAAGAACAACACAGAATGGCACTTCGTCATGACGAAGCTATATGATTGTTGGAGGCATCCCGACCATTAGAATGATGCCCCAAAATGGTTAAAAACACAATTATTGTCGAAAAGATCACCATTAGACCATTGGGACCATGCCATAACAGATGGAATCACATTGATTGAGGCACTCCGACCCATTGGAGTAATCTATTACGATGTTTCTTATTTAACCTGTTGGATGCTGTGCCAGGACCACTTTTTGCAAACCAAGATATCCGAGCTAACAAACAAGTGATTTCATACCGTGTTGTGCTCTGGTAAAGGTAAGCTAAGTGAAAATGTTTACTTCGAAAGTATGAATCTAAGTATGTTTGATAGATTTTGTCCTAGTTTGAAAACTAGGGCACAACTAGAAGAAAGATTTTTTCTGAATAAATTGGATAGAGATAGAGAAAGATATGTTATTCTTATGCATAGAAATATTTTTTGGACTAATAAATGGATGCAGGAACCTAGAATGATTTTTTGCAAATTGTAGGTCCACCATTGTGATCTCAGTGCGAAATACAGGAAGGGTTGCAGATCGTTTAAAAGAAAGAGAGGATTGACACTGTGTTATAATTGCAGAAGACTGGGACATATTGCTAAGGATTGCCCTGGTATAGGTCCTATTTATCTTTGTTGTAAATATATTGGTCATGAGGTTTTGGATTGTCCAATAATGATTTCTAAAGTTGAAAAGATGAATATGAGACAAGAAAAATATGAAGGAAGTCAAAGGACTAAGGATATGTTAGAGAACCAACAAGAATTAGAGACTATATTATTACAGATGAAAGAAACACTGAATGATCAATGAGACATCAGTCGAGGCTCTAGTGAATTAGCAAGTCGAGGCTCTAGTGAAGCAGCAAGTCGAGGCAGCTCGAGCTAATCTTGAGGCCTTCAAAGAAGTGTTACCTAGATTAGAGTGACTCGGGACAAGTCACAAGTGAGTGTTGGGGGCTTGTTGGCCCTCGACCAAGTTTTGAGAAAACATTGATCATGTTTGACCATTTTTTGGATTTCGACAGGTTGGTCAAAGGTAGAGAGCCTAGGCGAAGCAGAGATCGTGGGATCTTGCCCATTTTGTGGGATTTTTAGACTTTTAGGGTTTATGTAATGGGTATGGGATGTCGGCCCATGGGTTTACCCATGCTTAGGCCTTTTTTCAATGTATAAATAAGTAGCTAGGTGATGTAAGTAAAGTAGTAATTGGTTTATATAGGTCATTGGCTTAGTGCATGACTAGTTGGCTTCGTGCAAAGAGTATTGTCAGAGACTTGTGCACAGACTGTGTAAGACTTTATGCCCTAATTCGGGGAAGGAGGATCCGGTGTGTGCATATCTCCTGTCCCTTGGTGGGGTTGGGTCTGTGCTTTGTGCACAGGAGAAGAGGATTGTAAGAATATTGAAGACTAATAAAGAAGAATAAGAAGTTGGTGGACGTAGCCCCACACTGGGGTGAACCACGTATATCCTATGTCGATGTGCTTTGTGCAATGTTTTTAATGTTATTTATGTATCTATTTTCTTATTGCACTGTTCTTGATGTATGATAGATAGATCTATGAATGCTTAGTGCTTTATGATGTAAAATAATGTTAGATATGAGCTTATGCTATGTGCTAAGAGGTTTTAAAGGTTAGATATTGGTTGTTTCTGTGATAATCTATAATAAGGGTTAATCTGCGATGTGAATAAGAATCATAACTTAATGCATATTGTTGGCTAAGTGCTTTGTTAAGTGTTGTAATCACATATCTATGTGCTAGCTAGGTTGTAGACACCCGAGTCCTACAACCCCCCTACCTCTACCTCGGGTGAGACTTCATCTGCTTCGCAAGTGTTGCCGAAAGGGCTGGTAGTTAGGGTTTTGTTGGTGCGCTATTGAAGTGTTGAACCCTAGGTCTGCCCCTGTGCCAACACCTACCATATCAGAATCAACATATCCATGTAGAACAATGTCTGAACCTCCAAAACATAATTCATGAGTAGAAGTACCTCTCAAAAACATGAGAATCCACTTTACTTCCTCTGAATGTTCTTTACCTGGATTTTTCATATACCTGCTCACAACTCCCACTCTATGTGCAATATCTGGTCTTGTGCAAACCATCGCATACATCAAGTTGCCAACTGTTGATGACTAAGGGACCTTGGACATGTATTCTATCTCCTCCTGTGTCTTGGGACACATTTCCTTATTTAATTTGAAATGGATGGCCAAAGGTATACTGAATGGTTTTGCATTCTACATTCTAAACCTCTCCAACACCTTCTCTATGTACTCACCTTGAGACAATGTCAATTTGTGATTTTTCCCGTGTCTTGTTATTCTCATACCAAGGATTTTCTTTGCAGCACCCAATTCCTTTATCGCAAATGAATTAGCTAATTTCTTCTTGAGCGTATTTATATCCTTCATATTAGACCTTGAAACAAGCATGTCATCTACATACAATAGCAAGATAATATAGCTTCCATTTTCTATCCTTTTAAAATAAACACAGTGATAATAATGGCATCTACTATAACCTTGTTCTATCATAAACCTATCAAACTTCAAATAACATTGCCTTGGAGCTTTCTTTAAACCATACAAACTCTTCTTCAACTTGCATACCAAATTTTCCTTTCCTTTGACCTCATACCCCTCTGGCTGCTACATATAAATCTCTTCCTCCAAATCCCCATGGAGAAAAGTTGTTTTTACATCTAAGTGTTTAATATGAAAATCTTCTACTGCCACAAGACTTAAATAGTCCTAATTAAAGTCATTTTAATAACAAGAGAAAATATTTCATCAAAATCTATAGCTTTCTTTTGTGCAAACCCCTTTACAACAAGTCTAGCCTTGTACCACTGTTTTCCTCCATCTTCTTCCTTCAACGTGTAAACCCATTTATTTTGCAATGCTCTTTTTCATATAGGAAACTGAACCAAGTCCCAAGTCTAGTTATTTACCAAGGAATCCATCTCCTCTTTCATTCCTTGCTCCCACTTCTTTTTAGTGTCTACCTACATTGTCTCTCCATAACATTCTGGTTCACCAGAATCAGTCAACAATAAATAATACAATGAAGGAGAGTGTCGTTCAGGGGGTCTACTTAACTTGGTAGATCTTCTAAAAACACTTGCAGGATTTTGTGGTACCTATTGCTCTTGTTGTTGTACATTTTGATTTTATGGTACCTTTTGAATTTCTTTTTCAATGATCTCATCAAGAACTACGTATTCTGGTTTTTCTTTTTCCTGTTTCTTTACCTGCAACTGATTTTTGTACATGACCTTCTCATTGAATATGACATATCTACTCCTAATGATCTTTTGATTTTCATAATCCCATAAGAGATAACAAAAATCATTAACATCGTATCCAATAAAGGTACACTTCTTGGATTTTTCCTCAAGCTTTGTTCTATTTTCTTTATCAATATGGACAAATGCTTCACAACCAAAAGTCTTCAAAAATGAATAGTTTACCTTTTTACCTTTCCATGCCTCCTCTGGAATGCCACCATCCAAAGAACTTGAAGGTCCCTTGTTTATCAAGTAAAAAATAGTATTTACAACATCTGCCCAAAACTGTAAGGGAAACCCTGCATGCAATATCATACTCCTTGCATGCTCCATGATTGTCCTGTTCATCCTTTCTAACACACCATTTTCTTGTGGTGTTCTTGGAACTATTTTAAAATGATCATTTGGCTGTATAGTAGAATGTGTTATTTTGTCGTTTTGACTGAGGATTTGTATCAAAAAATAAATGTTGATTTTGATTTCTTCATGATACTTGTATTGTCACAATTCTATACATGATTCCATGGGTTGAATTTTTGTGTGGTTACCATGTTAAACACCCTATTTTGGTGCTTTGGTTAAGGACCCATATCCACGAGTAAGTCTAGTTCACCAATGGAGCTCATTCTCACCGAGAAACTTCCAAGGACTAACATTGCTTGAAATATCACTGATACCATCTTATTGGAGCTTTAGCGCATTCACTTCCCATTTCCTTCATTCGAGTCAAAATCATAATATCCACTTCTCCATCTTGAATCTAGACTTGAATACAAGGCTTCCCATCTTTGTTCACAATCTTGTGTGGTACCATTTTCATATCCCTTTGAACCTCTATGTCTTAAAAACTATATGAATCAAACTTTGTATATTTAATTGCTATCATCAACCAAAATTTGGACAAGGAAGGCTTCAAATCAAAATCTAGCCCCTACCAACCCATTGCTCTATCACATTTTTTACATGTGTATTTCATCACTAGAACCCTTGCGGGTTAAATATCGAGATGTGGATTGGTTATTTCTCCAACACAAGTTGATTTAATCAATAGAAATAAAGATATTTATCTAAAGAATGGGAAAATCAATACTTAATTTCTCCCAATGAATCTCTTCACATCAAAGATAGTTCATGCAGGATTTTCTACAGCCTTTTTTTGACAACTTGGCCAATAAACCTCCCATTACTTGTGAAGTTAAAGATATCCTTCATTGTGCTACATTTACATATTGTTATTTTGTAGTTTATAAGAATTGGATTTGTAATGTGGGAGTGCAAGGTTTCTTGGATGTTACTTGTTTGTTATGTATTGATAAGAAGCCTTCAAAGCAAGAACCAATATTGCTTTGATACAATGAACCTAAGAACACCAAATATACATTAATCTAGTGAAAATTGTTCACTTGGAAAAAAAATCTACATATTGACCCATGTTATTACTAATGCATGGGGCATCGAGTTTTAAGAACTAAGAATCCTTGTACTCTATGTGTGATAGCCAATCCTTAAAATACGGTTTTACTTAATCGGTGTTAATATTGAAACCTTCTAATAAATCAAGGTTTGGTCTATATGAGCATTTTTGTTGAACTTTGTCCTTCATATAAAAACTTTCCACGTATCGCCTTGTTGTTTTTTTATCGTCCTTATTATTGTTTTCCTTGACATTGTTTCATGTCAAAATTTGAACAATATAAATAGAGAAAGCCATTTGTATGCGCACACGCACACACACTCCATGGATAGCTTAAGCCTTACGAATCTTCACACTCATTCATCTTGGTATAATACTTTGTGATTACCAACACTAAGTACCTATAATATTGATGTGATAAGTTCATGCCTAGAACCTTACAAATGTGCATTTTTTCAGGAAGAAACCCACCACTTTAGGATTCTAGGCAAGTTTTTATTGCATTTCTGAGGGGTGCTTCGCACTCCCCCTTTGCAACATTCCTTACTTCTTTCTCATACTATCTCATTTCAATCCAAAGATTAAGTAGATATAAGGATCCAACCATGTCAAACAAGTTATAGTTTTTCATCCATGTAGAAGTTGTACGACATTACAACATCTTGTTAACCAGCTAGGATTAAATTCTATGACACATGGAAGTCTTAGATACAAAATTCATAGAAAATGAAGGAAGGATATATGGTATCCTTAGATATTCCATTAACATAGGATGAAAGATTGTAGAGTGGACTTCAAGTTTGAAACATTCCATGCACATCGAAGACTCTTCCACCCTTCATAAAAAGTCATTAAATTTTTTGCCATTAAAAAAATAATAATTTTACAAATAACCCTTGAAGAATTAAATGACATCAATTTTCTAACTTTGTAAATAAAGGTTATTTCAATATTTACTTAATTTTGATTTTTTTTGGAAAATTGGAGTCGAAACCAAACATAGAAGAAAAAGTCTTTTATGATTTCAAAATCATTAATAAATATTGAATTTTTATTATTAGTAAATTTTAAAATTGTATACCATGTTTAATGCTTTTAATAATAATTGTGATCTTGGATGAGACACAGTGCTAATCAATTGCCAAGTAGTAATCACAGATGCATTTCATAATGGTAGTCACCACTAGTAAGTGGTAGTGTTGGTAAATGGTAATGAAGGAAGAATAGATGGTAGCCTTAGATATTCCATTGACAAAGGATGAAATATTGTAGAGTAGGATTCAAATCATAAACTTTCCATGCACATTTAAGCCTCTTCCACCCTTTATAGAAAAGTTTTAAAATTTTTTCCATCAAAAATAAACTTAATTTTACAAATAACCCTTGAAGAATGAAGTGACATCCATTTTTTAACTTTGTAAATAAAAGGTTATTCAAATACTTATTCATCAATATTTAATTTGATGAATTCATTTAATTTGATGAATTCTTAAAAATTTGAAGTGGAAATCAAATATACAAGGCAAAGTGTTTTATGATTTCAAAATAATTAATAAATATTAAATTTTTATTATTAGTAATTTTTTAAATTGTAGATCACATAATGATTTCAATGATTAACGTGATAGGATCTTGGATTGTAGTGTTAGTCATTTGGTAAATGGTAATCACAAATGCATTTCTAATAAACATTATGATAATGACACCACTTATGACTGGTAAGTGGTAGTTTTGATAAATGGTAATGTGATAATAAACATTGTAGCTTTTTAGATTATGAATTGATTAAAGGTTATATTTTATTTAAAACTTTTCCATTCAAGCAATATGTACTTACACTCGTAATTAGTATCTTTAACAAATGTCATAGGTTAGTTTCTACCTTTATCTTATAATGTTTCTTTATGAGGATTCTAATACACTCGTAATTAGTATTTTTAACAAATGTCATAGGTTAGTTTCTACCTTTATCTTATGATGTTTCTTTATGAGGATTCTAACAATAGATCCAAATATATCTTGAGTTCATTGTATACATATTCTTAGACTGGTTATTCTAATCATGATTTTTATTCGAACCCAAATTCAAACCCAAAGTGTATAACATAACCTTTAACTTGTTTCTAATACATCATTAATCCCAATATTCATTCTTGTAATCCATGGCTATTTGACATTATAGTGATGGTAAATCTAAACCCAACTCAAGAATAAAGAGCATATGCCTTAATTATAGCTCTTAACCACCTCTATATATATATTAACTCATTATTATTTACTTTTAGTCTCTCACGAGCCACAATCCACGTTCAACAAACTATTTTATGTACAAGGTACTCGTAGCGTGAACGATATATTTTTGAAGTTCTTGTTTTATTCTACTAAAAAGTTCACGAATGTAATGGAAATGTCTATTTATTTATTGAATTATTGTGATATCCTTTAACACTCCACTCCACTAACCATAAATTCCAGTATTGCATTCACGGAGAAGCAAAGTGTCGGCGCCTTCCAGCGGTGGTTTAAAGACTATTTAACTTGGCATTTCATGTTTACCAGAGGATAGGATTGATAGTTTGATTAATGTTCATGTTCTTCGTCATTAGACGCCATAGAGACCTCCCGAACATGCCATGAACAGTAAAGAAATGAATCTGGAACACCTGGCCAGGGTACATATATTATGTATTTGTAAATTTAAATAAAGAATGCTTGATCCAGTCATTTCCGATACTCATTGACAACCGATGAAGGGAGGAAAGATGGCAGTTCTAGATACATGATTTATAGATAACAAATGGAAGCCTAGCAGTTATAGATACTTAGATAGGCTCTCGATAGACGATGAAGGCCTTGGGAGGAACCTCCCCTTAACACCTTCGGTGTAAGAAAAAATAAAATAAAATATTAAAACAAATTAATCAATTTAAATTTATTTTAATATTAAATTTATTCAGAATTAAAATAAATAATTTATTTTTTAAGTTTTTAAATAAAAAAATTGTTCTCAAATTTTATTTCTTTATCAGGGGTGGGTTAAGAGTTTATAATTCCTAAGGTTAAGGGTTTATAATTCTATTGCTTAGAATTAAATATAATAAATTCAAAATTTAAAAAAATTGGATTAAGAGTGAGTTTATAATTCCTAAGGCTAAGGGTTTATAACTCCATTGCTTAGAATTAAATATAATAAATTCAAAATTTAAAAAAGTTGGATTAAGAGTTTATGATTTCATTGATTAAAATTATGTATAATAAATTCAAAATTAAAATTTGAATTTACACTCAATTACCTCTTTTTGCTCTTGACATGTTTAGTTTTTCTATACTCTATTTTTTATCTATTCATGTTATGTTTTATCTATTTTATATAAAGTTAATTTGTATTTTTTATCTTTAAATAAGTTAAAGCTCACTTTTAATTTTTGTTGTTTTATACTTATATGACCCTAGTATTATTAACCTAAGGAATTTTGAGGAAATATTTCGATTTGGTTATTTGCGGAAATATTTCGATTTGGTTAATGACACATCGATTGTAGGGATTTAATCCAAATATTTAGATTTGCTTATTTGAAAATGTATTGTTTTATTGATATTTTGATAACAATATTAATAATTTAATTTGAATTTCACGTTCTAATTTTGGAAAGTGTTATTTGGGTCTAAGTTTACATTGTAACATACTATTTATTTATAATCAAAGGATGATCAAGGGTGAGTGCATGAAGTTGGTGGACAATAAAGTGGCAACGACGTGAGAAGGAGCTTGGACTCGCGAGAACGCATGCATATTTCTAGGAATGCACATGCGTTCCTGATATGACAGGTTCAGAAAACCCCGAACCTCCACTCAACAAGCCACGTAGACACGTTCCTAAGAACACATGTGCATTCTCAAGAACCCGCACGTGTTCCTGAGAACCACGTGTACAAGAACATGTGCGCGTTCCTAAAAAAATTGAAATAAAAATAATACACATGCACTTTAGGAACACACACTTATTATTAAAGTGCATGCATGTTATTAGGAACAGGAACACATGCGTGTTCTTTTTAACATGAAATATCTCTCTATCCCCCCCCTCTCTCTCTCCCCCCTATGCCCTCCTC
>JZKD02S1791968.1:51175-71601 GCA_000966675.3 Picea glauca | reverse complement strand
TATTTTTACAGTCTCTGTACATTTCTTTCATTAATAGAAATCGTGTATTACTGTATCTCTGTGTTTATGGTTGCATCTCTGATATATATTCTGTTATATTACTGGATATACGCGACATCTCTGTGCATTTCTTTATTATATCTCTGCTCTCATTTCGTGCCGAAAATAATCCGGATCAAAAGTGAAACTAGGAAACCAACTTCGAACACAAAGTTTCTTTAGCTAGTCTGCGTTTCAGCAATTTACAACATTGATGCTCTGAAAATACCTTGACTATTTCTTTATAGTGAGGCATTATGGTTTCCCTTCAAAAACTAAAAGGTGACACAGACATAAGTTTAACTAGAAAGCAGCGAAAACAAGAAAAAATGAAAAGAACCAAAATCAGAAAACAAAAGTAAATCAAAACAGAAAAAATATGTACAAAGGTGGATCTGAAAACATCACGCAAAATATCTCTTGAGAGACTGAAAGAAAATAGAAAAATACTCATTTATATGAGTGCAGTCCTACTCGTGGCACCCTGGGTTAGGGTTGAAATGACAGTTCAAATTTACCTATCTCTTTACTTTTCATTTAAAAA
This sequence comes from Picea glauca, assembly GCA_000966675.3. Lineage (NCBI taxonomy): Eukaryota > Viridiplantae > Streptophyta > Pinopsida > Pinales > Pinaceae > Picea > Picea glauca. The sequence continues at coordinate 71,018 of JZKD02S1791968.1, read as the reverse complement.
TTCATGATGATAGTGCATTTTTTAAAATAAATATTCAACAAAAAGGAGAGAGAAAAGGATTAAAGCGGACTTCCCTGACAATAGTCATATCATGGTTCCCTTGGTGTGCCCACTTGTGTTCATAACTGCATTATTACAAAAAGAAACAGTGAGAAATAAAACTAAAAGAAAACCTGCTCCTAAACCTACTCTAACTACTAAACAAATCAAAATACTATGTGAAGTCATGCTTCCAATGTAGCCATCAAAGTAACTCCAATCCTGCAATGGAAACAAAATCAAATATTACTAAAAGGAATGGTAGTATATCAAAAAATGACAAAAATATATCATACTTACCTTCATAATCATCATTTAGAAACAAAGCAAGCATGATCTTACCATTCCCTTGAAATTTCTTGATGTATGAATCCTCCGACCATTCTGCAATCTTTTCGTGATATGAGTCATAATGTCATGGAAGAGTGTAAGTAAGTTTGGAAAACTTGTCAAGATTATGGGGACCTGACATAATCATCAACCAAGGCTGAAGTGCCCCATCCTCCTGACAATTCTCTAAGTGTTCATAAATTTCTTCATATGGAGGATTTAAAAGAAATACATTGTGCCTACTTCCTAGATATTTAGGTAAAAACAATGCAAGCACAACTTTATCTTTATTATGAAGATTTTTTATATACGAATATTCAAGCCATCCTAAGATCCTGTCATAAAAATGAGGATGCAATCTATGACTTTGATGAAACAAATATATCAATGGGGAACACATCATAAGAGGATTCGTGACAACAATTATATTATTGGTTTGAATGCTTCCTTTGATGAGATTGATCATTTCAAAATGTGAAGCATAAACATTAAAATTCGAGCTAGTCAAAGAATGAATATGCAGCGTAGAATTTTTGATCTCCATAAGAGACAGTGCATTGTCTTTTTCAAAAATAAACAGTGTAAAATCATCTCGCAACATGTCTTTTTCCCATGTGAGTGATGAAAGTGAAATAGTCTCAAATCCGACTTTATAAATGTTATGTCTGGGATTAATTTCACCAAATCTTGGCATATCTAAAGGATATGATTGTGGTGTAAAAGGGTAGGATGTTGTGGGTAAAGTATCAAGTCCACTAGACTCTAAGAAGAGATCAGGATATAAAGAGTAAAAGGAATAAAAAATGAGCACATGAAAAGAATCTCTTGAGCTATGATATTTAACAATGGTATTCTCAAGACATTTCTCTTCACTTTCTTCAAAACTTTCACTCTGTTTTGGTGATAAATTCTTCAACATAATATGATCATCTAGGTTTGCCTCCCGTATGATAGATAATTCAAAACTTTCATGAAAAACATATGATCTTTCATGTTGATAAGGTACTATTTGAGGATGAAGGTTTAAGGTTTCTCCTTCCAATTGCATATCTTCATCTCTAATCAGTTTCATATGAGTGTTAGAATGTTTAAGATGATTTTCGTCACTTAAGTGTTCTTCAATAACTAAATTTAAATATTGATTAGAGCATGAGTTACAAGAATGAGGACATTCACCTTGATCAAGAATCGAATCTTCTTCCACGATGGTCGAAGACTGAAAATACAATGATTCATAGGAAAAACCAGTTTGGTTGTCAATAAGAACCTTGTCAATAGATTCTACCTTGCTTGTTCAAAATTTTTGGATGGATTCCTCTCATCTTGCGAATAAAATTCTTCTCGCAATTGAGTGATAGGATTTGTAACTGGTTTGTCATTCGCGATTGAATATGACTAGATGAAAGGGACACAAGCATCATAGAGGATATTTAATACAAATGACATGCCATCGAGATTGAATTTACAGAGAACATGATAGATTCTTGTCCAAAAGCCTTCTGAAGATGAATTGCCATTGATTAGCAAAGTCTGAAATTCTTCACATAATTGATTGTAATCATAGATTTCAAAAGCATCTAAAAATCCATCTACAAATTGAAACCAATAAAAAATGTGATATGCTAGAAAAGACTCAAACCAATTTTTAATCCGACCTCTAAAAGTAAAATCGAACAATCTGCACAAAAATTTTAAATCAGAAATGTCATGTTTGATGCATTTGCACCAAAACTTGTTAAGGTGGTATTTAGCAGATATATCCCCCCTACCATCAAAGGTGAGTTTGGAAAAGCAGCAGACTATCTCATTGGGAACATCAAGTAATGAGAAGTGGAAAGCATGTTCCAACACATTGATTTGGGGAGCCATGGGGAAATTAAATACATTTGAAATAAAGGCTCCTACAAGGCCAGCTTGTCAGTCGATGCTCCTTCTAGCGCTATTTGTTTGCGGGAGAAATTGATCGTCTGTCTACTGGAAGAACGAGTCCGGTCTGGGGTTGTCTAAATAACCCAAGTCGTTTGGTGTAACTCATTCTGACGGGTTTAAAGGTTCCATTAGCCACTCTAAAAGTCCTAATAGAAACAAATAAAACAAATGAAATAACTAACTAATTACTAAACAATATATATATGTGTACATAAATATAACTGTTGTAGATATATTAAAGCAAAGGATACACAAATCTTACTTATATACATCATTTACACTTTGCAAGGTTTAATGAAAACTTACGAAATCAATTGCGTAAGTTACTTCTATTGAGAAGTAGGTAAAGAAAGCACATTTAAAACTTTTTTGTTTTCCTTTAAAGATCTAACAAAAAAAAAATTGTATTGAATATACTATAAAACATAGATGCATGGGTAGATGAAAGCTGAAACATACATTCTGATTTTATTAATATGTAGATGACAGGAATAGGAAATACAAAAAAGGATAACCTGTCAGTGAGTCAGTAAAATGTATCCAAGCATCAACATGAGTAGATAACATCCAACTACCACGTCCAAGAGGGAAACCTGCAATGAATCTTATGACTGTTCTAAATAAATCCAGAACATGTGTTGGCAGCTTGGGTTTTAATGACTGAAGCGGAGACACAAACATAAACCTGTGATCTCATAATTATACATGATTACTGTAAGATAAATCTGAAAGTAACATGTACATTTCATTTTTCAATTAAAATTGAAAGATAAACCCTATTGTTCTACCTGAAAATATGATCACAACATTTATATTTTGAGAAGCAAATTATAGATGGTATTTATAATATAACAATCATGCACATCACAGATCATTTAATCTAAAGATATCAGATCTATATATGTAGGAGCATTAACAAAACATAAATGACAACATTATAAACAAGAGGCTAAAGCCAAAATGCATGAATATTGTTTCATTAAGTTTTGGAATAAATCGTCCATCTTTTGCTCTCAGCCAAGATCCCTTTCATTGCAAAATATGGAGTATTTAAAAGGTTTATGAAATCTAAACCTCCTATATTCTAAGATAGGAACAGATCTCAAAAGTATCTGAAACTTACAAATATAGGAGGCCTGGAGCCTCTTAATATCTACTATCTCCAAAATCTATGAAAGTTTTTCTCCTAATTACAAAATAAAACAAAATAGATATCTAATCCACTAAGTCCAGCATGCTCCATGCCACAAGATTCAGCTTCAGATATATCCTATCCTAAAAAAATGAAATAAAGAAATCAAATATTTTATTAACTATTTATTACTAAATTTAATATGAAAAATTGATTTGGCTACAAAATCTCTCGATTTTGTAGCTAGTCTTTTTATTGGTAACAAAAATCCAAATTGATTCAAATTTATTAGAAAAAGACAAATAAAGCACGACTAAAATAACAATCAAATCTTACCATAAAACTAATAACAAAATCGAATCACAATATATCAGAATTTATCACAGTCTTTACACTGTCAGTATTTTTATAACAATATTTCCTGTCCTTGTGCATTGGCCTTGAGCTCACAGTTTTATTTTATGAGAAATTCATTTTGGGATGTGAGAGTATTTACTTCCTGATTTTACAGTAGGGTTAGGGCAAACAATTGATTCATGCACACAAGTTTCTATAAACTCAGAACTAACGTCTTGTTGCCTAGGTAAAAACTAATCAGGTATTGCCTCATGACGAGGGTTTTCCTTCAAAGGATATGGCTTTTGAATTGAGGAAACAAGATGTTTCTCTATCATAGGTTTATCCATCACTGTAGGAATGTCTGTGATAGAAATCAATTGTTTTCTACAGATCTTCAAATCCACAGAGAGGAAATGAAAATAAAGAAAACTCAAACGCAACAGATTTTCTGAGAAAATGTTGTCCAAAAACCGAAACATACATGTGAAATGGATTCGTTTCTAAAGAATATGCCTGGGATGAAGGTAAAGGGGCCCATTTTCGAAATGGGTGTTCAAGGGTTTGATCTAATTCATAATCGTTTTCTCAGAATAGCTCTCGCAAAAACATGTCTCTAGCAGGCAATTACGGGGTTGACCAGATTGTAACAAGAGCGACTCAAAACAACTGTGGGTTTAGATGACAGAGGTAGGAGAGGTAATTTTGAGTGGATACCATGAAAATAAAATAAGCAGAGAGCTTGTGCGATCAAAACAAAGATATGGAGGTCTCGGTTATGGGGTTTAAATGCTCCTGGTCATGAATGCTTTTAATACATCCCATTACCAAAACTCTTAACTCGAAATGAGAGGCCTGTCAACTCATTTTTCCAGCCAACACAACGTATAGGATACAATTCTAGTTCATTTCATTCCCATGACATGTAATGGGTATAGTTGATTTGCAAAGGCTAGTATATAGATATGTTATTTTTTACAAACCAAATGCTAATCAAATTTTGGTATATTTAACAAAGATAAGCGTATAATCAAATATCAATTCAACATAGGTAACAATATAATTCCTAAACAACCCCAAACACTCCAAAAACATGAACATAAAGAAATAGGAAAGTGGATCAGAAGCAATACCTTTAGTCAAACGTTCAATGTAGACCACCTCCAGCTTTGTATCTTCCCAGGCTGCAAGTCTCTCCCAAAGATGACCTGCAAGAGTACTTGGGAAAACAACACTACAAAAATTCTATTTCTACTCATCAATTAGGTTTATATATAAATCATTATGCATAAATCAAATGAAAGACATAAAGATAGCAATTGGAACAGGGAAAAATATCTTTTTATTCAATATTCAAAGATTGGAAATTACAACCTTTGCAGGCCAACGCTTTGCGAACCTGGTCCAGACTCCTATTGACATTGCTCCAAGTGAACCTTCCAAATTCCTTCTCTCACAATCAGTTGATCACTTCAAGGGAAGGGAAGGGATTGTATGGGTGAAAGGGCCTAGAGAGGGAATGTTGAGGCAAGAACTCAAAAAAGGCTGCAAATACTTGGGCAAGGAAAGAAAGGGATTTGGGAAGAGTTTCACCATTCTAATGCTTGATGATGGAATGAGACCCCAAGACCTCCTTTTATATGACAAAAGGATATTTATTCGGTTTGGAGATGGGCTACAACTGGTGAATTGGTTGGGAAACTGACAATAGCCCATAAACTCCATCGAATTCCTTGCAAATTTTTAATTTTTGCAAATTTTGAAGATAAAAATGTGTTGTTTAGTATGCAGCTCATGTATGTACTCAGGTTGTAGTGCAACATCATGAGTATGTACGCGGGCAATAGTGCAACAACCTGAGTATGTACGCAGGTGGTAGTGCAATAGCCTGAGTATGTACACGGGCAGTAGTGCATCAACCAGAGTATGTATGCGAGCAGTAATACATTAACCTGAGTATGTACACGGGAATTAGTGCATCAACCAGAGTATGTACGCAAGCAATAGTGCATCAAGGCGAGTACATTCTCCAAAAAATGGTTTTTTAAAGAGAGTTCCTCAGCAATGATTTGGAAAATTATGCAAGTAGGAAGGCCAATGCCATGTATGCATAGGTAGGGAATTTTAGGGCTATAACACTATTTCCCTCAATTCCAACATTTTTTTCAGCTAAACACCTGCAAACAACATAAACAAGCCTCATCCATACTCAAAATTCAAAATTTATGGGTCCTTTTTACCCTATTTTTAAGAAACTTTTGGATTTTGCACTTGTCGCTTTGCATTTTAAAACACAGAGAGACATTGTCGCGCTTCCCAACAAAGAAGACTACGACAATTTTTTTTATCGCAGTCTTCGATAAAGGATGCTCGCCACAACATTGCATCACATTTTAGGGCTTTATTTAGAACCCATAAATTCCTAGAGACTGAATAAAATGCTTTAAAATATATATAATTTGAAAGGGGAGGAAGAGAGGACCAACCTGGAACACAAAGAACTAGATTTAGTTGCTTGGATCATCCAGAATCAACACTTGAAAATTCATCACAAATAGACTATTTCTCCAACTCCAAATGGTAAAATGGTAAAATGGTAAAAGTGAATGAATTTTGCCCCTTTTTGACCTAAGAGACTATTCTTTGGCATAATTTTCATATGATTAACCACTTTTGTATAGTTCCAAGTGCTATTAATACTTTTGTTTGATTTTTTGCAGCCATGGATATTCATATAGAACATGGAACTAAGGTGATGTATTATTTTTATCGTTTTCTAAGAAAAAAAACTTTAAAAATTCAAAAAAAAATCTAAAGGGACCTTTTTAAGCTCTTTTCGAAGCCTTATTAAAAACCAAAAGATTGTTGAGTGAAATTGCTTCCTTTCACACTCGTTTAAAGGTTTGAGAGGGTGTCTTTCGAGTGGTATTTCACCCTTGTTTCAGCCTCGTTAGACTAAATATGAAAAATGTATGCTATAGGAGTACATTCATATTCGCTAGAAGAGTTCTCCCCTGTATTATTTTATACTTTTTCAGACTTGAGAGACTAAACTTTATGAAAAGGAATTTTTGGACTTTTCTTTAAGTTTTTTTCAAGCTCTCTAAACATGAAAAACCATTGAGTTTACTTTTTCCGGACTCATAAACTCTACAATGGAAGACCCATATGGGACCGAACCACTCCTTCCTAGGGTTCGTTAAACATACTCAGAGGGACTTGTCTAAAGGACGATATTATACATGAGCATTTGTTATCCTCCTCATGCTCATTAAAAAATAAAGAGGTACTCACCAAGAATGGTGGGGGGAAATTGGGAAGGGAATCTGTATTTTAAATCCGTATTCATGGCAGTTGTCACTCTTGAACATGACATCTTCTACCATTTTATGTCGAAGTTTGGAAATGCACTTATCTCATGTCGATCATACTCCTTGGGAATCTATATCTTAACCTGTGATCTTCATCAGGTTAGTGTTTCCAAAACCTTTTTTATGTCAATGTTTGAGAGAAATTCAACCTAAGACTTATATTGTGTCGCCCCTTTTGTAGTCATTTAAGCCTTCAATTTCATTGGCCATCCCTGAGTCAGTCCTCAAAAATTATTTTGAATTATCACTAAAAATTATTTTGAGTCTTGTTTCGTGTCATTGATGGGGGATACATAAATCCCTCCTATGACGAATCACTTCCTGTCAACACCAAATCGTTATCCATGAAGCTGATTTAGAAGCTACACTAGTACCTTGGAACTTGCATGCCCTAATGGAAAGTATCCTCGCTTTTGACGGGGGTTTTTGGCATTCACCTCTAATCCTAAGATTTCTTTGAATGTTCGACTTCAACTCATCAATTCACATTCAAAGGATTGTACTTAAAGTACCTTGAGAGTCATTAACATCAATGGTGATATATCTCACACTTGTTAACGCTATACATCAATGACTAGTAATCAAGTGGTTTCTACCATGTTCGACTCCAAAAAAATCTATTCACATGGTGAGAAACGTAGTACGAAAATAGGAACGGGATGAAGACCCTAGGGGATTCTCTTTTGATTTTAATTTCCCAGGTTACAATGAAAAGTATTGAGAGTAATGGTGTCACATAGATCCACATTGTATTGATTTGTGGCTATGATATTGCCATAATTCATAGATCCACAGTGTATATTCTGGTGGTATGAGTTCATTAAATCATTGCGATATGGATCCACTATGTATTCTTAGAGGCCATATCATTAGTAAATGATAATCGTGGATCTGTAATGTATCGGTCAACAACCATGCTTAGAGTCTCTTATATTCTGAGTATGGGTATGCCTACCTCAATGATGATAAAATATTGTATTGCATTTTTCCTTTTGTTTTGATAGGTCTCCAACCGACGTGTTATTTTTTTCAATATCCATTAGGCAAAGTATTTCATCTATCAAAATTTCTAACTTCATGCTTTGGGGGCATTCTATTATACAACATTTTGTCGTAGTTGCTTATATTTTCTATTCTCTCACACCTTAAAAGCATAAGAATTTGGAAGGAGAGTTGGGAAGAAGTCTTTTGGAAACAAGCAACTCTAACAAGTCCCTAAATTAAAGAAATGTCTCTGGTTGCACTCTAGCAAGGTGAAAAAACTCTACTTGTCATAGTCTGCATCACTACCAAGTGTGATAATGTTTCTTTTTTCTCAGATATAAGGGTGCGACAACCTTTCTTGCATGGGAAAAAGAAGATATTCTCAAAGCTTGTAGAAGAGAAGTTTCTATTATCACCAGAGTTTCATCCACAAATGGTTACAGGAATCCAACATCTTCAAAACACTCATTAGTTCACTCATGGACCAAAAATGCATCTACAAAAGGTCCAAAACTATACAACCATCAATAAAATCAACATGCGCGAAAAATACACAAGGCGTGCATGCACGTGCGAAAGTCAAATAACGTCGTAAAAACGCACATGCACCCGATGCGTGACTGTGGATGCAAAAAGCCGCACACACCTCAAAACGACACATTTATGATATTGTTCAGCATTCCACCCACTTCTGGTTCAGCTTCCAAGTCGATTTGACATCCAAATCTCGGCTGAATCTGATTGGAGGGCTGGTCAAAGACCTAAAGATTCCATAAAGGGCCCCTTATTCACACTAAGAATTGGTTGCATAATACCTCAAATCTATGCTATAAAAGGAAGCCATGTGTGCACTATATTTTCAAAGAATTCATTTGTATTGTTATGTTGCTGATATTCTCTTGGAAGATCCTCTGTCCTTATCAAAAGCATGCTAGCACCATTTCAATTAACCATTCATATCACCTCTAGATTGGATGTGCTTTGGATTCTCTTCACCATTTCATTTTAGTTCCTTACTTGTAAGAAGAGCTCAATATTTAGGGGTCCAAGAGCCCTCCCTTGGAGGAAGAGGGGACCCAAAGTCTCCCTTTCTCTTTGGTGTTTTCTTTCCACTAATAAAATCATTTCCATTGGTGGAATGAGTCTTGTTTATTTCTTTTTCTAATGTCCTTATGCACTCTAGTTTAATTTCTTTTATCGTTCTTAGTTTAACTCTTTGCTTATATTTTATGCTGTATACTTCTAACTCTTTCCTCTACTGATGTCTTGCCCAAATGACCCAACTGGGCTTGTAAGCACCCTTAGTTTGCTCATTTTGGTGACAAAAGAGATGCAACAGATTTGCAACTCCACTGGGGAGAGGTATCAATTTCCTACCCCATTTGGGTTATTTTATCTCTTCGTTTTTTTTCTTTAACTTGCAGGGACCATAACCAGCCCAAGTCAACCTACAAAAAGTCAAGTCCAAAGATGAGCTGAGAGAATTTCATCCAGAATTTTCTGCATGGATGTGTAATAGACGTGCACGGGTTTTTTGACCCACAGGCACGTCTTCAACACACATGCGCCAAAACCACAGTATTGTTCAGCACCTTCCCCGTACCTACGCCCATAAGTCACTTTCAGTTCACGCATTGGCGCTCACAGTGCCTCTGCCTATTCTGAGACCCGTGCACTTGTGCAAAGAAACACACATTGTAAGCTTTTTGTGATTTGTGGAGGGTCCATAGCCTTCTTAAAATTGATTCCATGTACATTGTAATCTGCACCACACTTACATTCCCTCTCCATATAAAGGGATTAGTCAAAACATAGGCACTTAGGGGGTTACAATCATTATTTTTCCTCTTTTTCTTTCATGTTTCCACATGGATGGCTTGCTTTAACTAAGAGTATAAGTTGGAATCATTTTTTAAATCACATATAAAACTTGTATTGGGACCAGAAATTGGATATCAATCGTTGAGTATGCTCTTCTCTTGTGCCCCAAAGTGATCTTGAGAATTAGAAAGAGATTGAGGAAAAATTTCATCTTCCTTAAAAAGACAAAATCTTTAGGAGAGGACAACAACCCCCTTAGGACTCCTCTTAGTTTATTTTTCAAACACATCTTAAGATTGTAATGGGCCCATACATGCCCATATGCTACAAATATAGGATAGTGATTGAAGTTTACTTTCTTATATTAAATCACTAGGGAAGTTTAAAGGTTTTGTAACGGACCCATACATGCCCACATATGCACAATCTAGGATAGTTTCAAAGCTTTCTTAGATTAAATCACATTAGGGAGTTAAAGGAATAGTAAGGACCCACATGTCCACATGCTAGTTTCTTAGGGACTTTAAAATTCCGCAAGGTTGTACCAATGGCATTTAGTTAATTAGGTAATCAAGACTTGTAAGGACCAAGCGAAGTCCACATGCAGCAAGGTGACACCTAATTTATTAAAAAACAATAATATTGCACACTTTCACGTGTTCACACACAAAGTCACTACTCACTCACATAGTTTTCATCTCTAAACATGGAGGTTGGAGTAAGTTTCCTCCAAAGGGTTTCCGAAACACCCCACCCATTTCTTGACGAAACTATCCACTCCCACTTAATTTCAATGAGATTGTCTCACACCCCCAATCTCTCAAACAACCACATCTAAATTTTTTCTAAAAACTCACTAAGTTTTTCTCCACATGAGGTGCCAAAAGAAGTTTTTTAGTCTAGGTAGGATTTCAAGGATAGGCATCCAAGTAACTCCCCATTATTCGGTTCTCACATCTTCAAACAATAGAAGTTTTCAAATAGGGAACTTTAAATCCTCCAAGTCAAGTGTTCCTACACCATAAGGCAGGGAGATACCCATGAAGGGTTGAAGGCCGAGGTCCGGTTGTTCTATGCATTCCCCCTTGAGGCACCCACCTCTTGGACAGGATCCATCCCGTGACCCATTTCTTAAGCTGAAAATATAAATTCCGCACTTTGACTGAGGTACCTAGTGACCAAATTTTAGGACATCTACCCAGGTGGAAATTGTGGGCTGCAATTGCACCTTGATCGTATTTTGTGTGGATATTGGGAAATATTTCCATCTCTTTCGGGATATGCATCCTCTACACCTCATTATAACTGATTACTTCATTCTTCACTAGTTCCTCTTCCGGTGGCTTCAGACCCCACTGTTGAGTGTTATTGGAAGGTCCAGTGTTGTTTGAGAGGAAGAACGTTACATCTTTTAGGACACGAACACTTGTTTTCTTTGTTCTCCCACGTGGCCAAAATCCAGCTACCCACATGTATGCTTCTTTATCAATTGATTTATGTATGTTGTTTGTGTGATTACATACGATTGTGAGATATATTGTGAAGGTCCAAGTTAGAAAAAGTCTCTTGTTCATTAATTGCTCTCATCACCATTTGCACACATCCACTTTGCTAGTCGGACATCATAGGGGACACATAGAATCCCTGTCATTCCAGACGCCTGCTAAATCTTCGTCCCATTCTAGGGGGAGTTCCTAGTCTTTCCAACTCATCGGCCATACTTTCCCACACCCCTATGAGTGATACTGTATTAGGATCAACTTTGCTTGGTTCCACTTTTCTTGGGTCCACTTCCCAAGGTCAAACATCCCCACACTCTACTTTACACAGAAGTGGGGGGGCAACTTCTTCTCAAGGGGGAAGTACAAACCCACCTATTCCCCCTCAAGGTTCAAGTACACAAAACACTCACACCATGGCCAGAACTAATCCTCTACCACCACCTCAGATGCCATACCTGGCTTCCCTCAACATACTGGATATGACTAAAATCTCCAACGATCCTATGTTGCACAACCCCACATGGTCTGCAATGCCTACCAAATTGCCTTTAGACATCCCCATGTTTGAAGGAAAAGCGCGAGAGGATCCCGCCAACCATATCACGACCTTCCACTTATGGTGCTCTTCAAAAAGAATCATGGACGATTCCATACGATTGAGGTTATTTCAATGGACACTCACTGGCCCATCAACTAAGTGGTATGTAGAAGAAAAATCCTTAGCCAAATCATTCTTGACCTTCTTTAAACTACCAATTTGTCATGACAATGGCCTCTAACTACTCTCAGAATTTAAACAAACCTCCGCCATGCACATCGCTCACCACATTCATGAATGGCATCGGCGACGTAGTCTCTGCAAAGATGAAGATACTCCACAACAATATCTCAATTGGTTCCTCAAATTACTTTTTTCCCTCCTTGCCAAATATGTGGCTGCCACCTTCCCCCAGTCTGAAGAAGAAGCCATTATCAAGGCCCAATAGTTCAAACTCATTTTCTCACAGTTAGGGTACTTGTATATAGTATTACCTGACGCCCTAAGACCTGTGCCATTCGGCCAGGACAAACTTGGGATGTCTCACTCAGTGGATGGATTAATTGGTACCACTACACACCACAATTCACATCCCCAACAACCACCGATGTATGGAACACCTCAATATCCACCAGCATATGGAAGAACCCCTTATTATAATCCTCCCCTTTATCCACAACCATACCCCTTGACCTTTCCTCCACCCACCAGCGGACCATCGCCAGCACCCACAATACACTCTACGACCCAACCTAGCTCTGGTACCCCCTCTACCAGTGCTTACACCCTAAGCACTAGTGGAAGCGTCACTCCTTCCTATGCATCCTACGGATCATTACCACAGAATAGTCTGTACTTTCCATTCCCTGGTCCTCCCCAGCCCCTTCCTTCACCATAAGGACAACCACATGCTGGGGTTAATTTTGTTCAACCCTCTCACATTCAACAGTAACAAAATTTTGAATAGCTGAATACGGTTAATCCATCCCATCAGTCGAACAATACTAGAAAGAAAGCAAAAAATTGAAACAATACTAATCTCAGACCAGGAGGAAACCAGAACCAACCCCAGCAGAACCAACCTATAGGGGGCAACCAGAACCCCCAAGGGGGCAATAAAAACAAAATCCAAGGGAAGAACAACAACAATATTTGGACAAACTTCCCTTGTACCCTTTGCGGTGAGTATGGTCATTATACTCACCATTTCCCCCAAATCACTGACTTTAAATGGATGAAAGAATCTGGAAATGGACCACGTCCCCCAGTACCGCCTACTCCCTAGCAGGCCCCACAACAATATGTGCAGCACCCACCCCCGGCTGTGTTACAAAACCCCATACCACATCAAGGGGTGATGAACACCCAACAAGAGATGCAACCAGCCCCACCACAGGCTAGACCATATCACAACCCGGGCACTTCTGCAGATCGAACTATCCTCCTCACTAGTGAAGAAGAAGTCCTTCTACAAATGTGTAGTCATCAATACAGCGCACCCTCTGACCCTACTCCCACTACCTCAGAGGCCACCCTAGTCACTACTGGCCCACCTTTGATGATTCCATGCCCTAATACCAAAACACCTCTTTACATCCCTCACATCCCATTGCGCAGGAATGTCCACAACCCTCAATCTAAGGTAGCCCACAATTATAGTCTGGTCGATGACTTGGCACAATCCCCCACTGCCATGTTAGTCTTAGAAGTTCTTCAAACCTATCCTACTCAACGAAATTCGTTACTTTCCAATCTGGGGGCAGTCGACCCTACCGATACTTGACTCATCACATTTGATCTCGACAATGGAGAACCCCATCTCCTCGCTCTTGTCGCTTTTCAAATACTGGTTAAAATCTGGAATATCACAGTCCACCGCTGCATTATTGATGAAGGTGCATCCACATTCATCATGTCCAAAACCGTCTGGTAGAAACTTGGCTCTCCATATCTAATACCATCTGCCATTACTCTGAGGGATTATGATGAACGACCCTTGTCTCCTGAGGGGCTCTTCCAAAATGTACCCGTCGAACTCGAGGGAAAAACCATCCTTATTGACATTGAGGTTATCGATGCCCCCACTCGAGTACAATATTTTGTTTGGTCGTAGTTACATGTATGATATGATGGCAGTCGCCTCTTTTGTGTTACGAACCATGATGTTTCCCCATAACAGAAATATCATTGCCATCGATCAAGTATCACTTTATGAACCTAACCCTTCATCCAACATCGACAACATCCTCCCTTTTGTCCACACTAATCTGGATGCCTATCCACTCATCGAGATGGGCCCCAGAATTTTTAAGGACCCATCCTTTCTAGGGACATACCATGAAGCACCACCGCTCATCCATCCCTCAGCACAAGTATGTTTTGTCTCCACCAATGGAACGACAACTGAAGATACTCTTCCTCCCACCGAGGCCTCTTTCATCCCTAACGTCCCACTAGTCACATAACTCCTCCCTCAAGATTCTCCTGGAACTGGTTCAACTCTACCTGTTCCTGATCTTCCCCTCCCCCAGGGACATATCCCAATTTGGGAAACAGTCCCCCAAGCCATTACCCAAATCCCTTTCTTTTACCCCCCACCAGGCGTACAAGCTTTCCAGGTAGCCACAACGCTCACCCTTCCTAATATGGTGCTGGAAATCCCAGTCTTGTATTTACATCTGCCTGAGATGGTTCCTCAACCATCCCTCCCTCCCCAAACAGAAGGAGTACCCATGCATATTCCCATACTTACTCCTGCCACACCCCCCACACCCCCAGTCACTAACCCCACTATTACAGCTAGAGGCAAACAGAATAAGAAAGAGCACACCGCTCCACTTCCCCCACGTTTACTACCTCCTTTCACACTATGCGAGAAAGACAAACACCCCACCAACAAGTTCCCATCTCTCCCCAAGCTACGCAATCTAATTCAACTCCCTCGAGCACCACCGTCGCTCGTCGCTTCATCTAGTATTCCCGCTATCTCCCAGAACACAAGTAGCAAAGGACTGCGAACCAAATTCGCATCTATTTAGAATATGGCCATTACAAACACCATTGCCCAACATCACCTCAACTTCAACAGACACTATCAACCGTATGCCAGAGCTTTCATCAAGAACCCACCCCAACACATGTCACTAACATCCATTATGTCACGACCTCAGTCAATGAACGTATGAGATGTCCTTTCTCTCTATGTGAATCAGTTGATCATTTCACATATCAATGTCCTATGATCATTGAATACAGACATCACCATCTGACCCTTATTCAAAACCCTACACCCCCCCCCTCCAACAGGACCAGTGAGTACCCCTACCCCATCCCTTGATGTGGTTCATATCTTCTCACTGGAACCTGAGACACTCCCTCCTCCACCATGGTTCCTGGATGATTCATATAAGGATTTTCCCCCAAATCCCCCCAATTCTCTAATTCATTTCCCCACGGAAATCCTACACCCAACTACCATTTTCAACCCACAATATATCGATATTTGGTTTATGTTGAGCGAACAATCGCAACCTCCTTGCGATACCCTCTCTCCATCGTCACCACCAGAAAACGACCTCATGGTGACTGTCACCAAAGTTACTCCTCTCGATCCCCTATATTTCTGACCGTTCAACTGCGACAAAGACATCCTTGAGGATTTAACTACACCCGATTGCCCATGGGACGCACTCCACCACAGAGCGCTTTTTCCTTCATAGGAAGCCTTTGCACCTCCTAACCAAAACCCCATATACGCAGTCGAAACTAAATATTTTCTCCCATCGGGGCATATAGATTGGTTCAATAACCTCATCCCTGCCCCAGATGCTTTTGAAGAAAGAAATATGGCCAATATTCCCCCCACCATCAAAATCAATATTTCCATCAAATATGGGGTCTTAAAGGAAATTACCATTAGCATCGCATGCTCTCCTGAAGAAATCATTGCCTACAAAGATCTTTTCCAGGAATACCGATACATTTTTGCCTGGTCATACACAAAGATGCCTGGCCTTGATCCCTTTATTGTCGAACATCGTATCGACACCTGGCCTGATATCACACCTATCCATCAAAAACAACGTCCGCTACACCCATCCAAAGTTGCGGCCATCGAAGCCAAAATTGAAAAATTACGCATTGCAGGGTTCATCTACCCCATTGCATATACGTTATGGGTCTCCAACTCCATCCCCGTCAACAAAAAACAGGTCACTATTCGCGTCTGTACGGACTTTGGCGATCTCAATCACGCCTGTCCCAAGGACAACTTTCCAACACCCTTTATCGATCCGTTTTTCCCATCTCAATTCTGGGAGCTCCGGGCGCCCATTTTTCGATCTGTCTTCAACCACGAGATCCGGACCCCGTTACCTACATAATTCCATTCCTCGGGCCATTTTCCATCCTCATCCCCCGGGGGACATTTTCTCATATTACGCTCAGGTATGCATGCTTGCATTATTGAATAACTGCTATATGATATTTCTCTTCAAATATTTTTCACATTGGGTATTCAGTTTTTATGTTTGTAGGTACTTGATCATCATACATCAGCAATATCCCTTCAGTTATATCATCGACACTGGCATGTAGTCATTCCCTCTGAATCTCAAACTGCATCTCCCAGTCACACCCTCCGATCTTTGCCTCTAGGATCCCTATATCCGGCTCTGCAGTACTGGAACCTCCACTGCATTTCAGTATTGTCACCCAGTAGCACTCTCCCCCACATGAGTTGTCCGATTCATAGTTCCCCTGGGAATTTTGATACTCATTTTGTTTTCACCCCTTGGGAGTAGGAGTCCCAATAGTCTTACATAATGTCGAGAACCAGCCACATACTCCTTCTCCTCATTTTGCTAACCTGCCCAAATGGACTCCCAGGTTACTTCATCATGGTTCTATTCTAACTGCACCCCCATAGTATCATTAACCATCCATTTCATCCACCGTCAGTTTACCCCTCTGCATATTATCCTCCATATGTTTCCCCAATATAGAAACCCGCATATGGGGCCCCAACCCTCCACTTATTTTCCAAGCAACTTGCGCCACCATCAGGCCAAGACATCTTACACTGGGGCACCCATTTCTGTATCTGCATAGTTATCCCACCTTATTTTTTATTCTTTTAAATAATCGTTCAAACCCTTTTTCTACATTTTCATAGCTTTATGTTGTCTCCTTTAGCGACCTTCCTTTTCCCGAAAAAGAAACCCTTATCGCCCTTGGTTGGGATATTTTTTCACTACCCAACATCAATGAAATTATCCATAAACCCCGAGTATCTTACAACCCATACACATTTTTTATCTCTATGTTTATCCATTTTGTCACGTCTCTGACATAGCTCACCCTCGTCTAGTCGTCCCCCTGACGCTAGATTCAGTTTTATGGTTGCTGCCACTTTGCATATCTCCCCAACCAAGGGCAGTCTTGAGTCTCATCGCATCTTGACTTTTTCCATGTACCTCATCAGTTCCTAATCTCATCCAATGGATTTCAGAAAGCCTTTTTCTTTTTGGAGTCACGTCTCCCTTTCTGTTGACATCAATACGGTTTCCAAAAGAGAGACAGTATCTTGAATCTCTTTACCTTTACAATGAGGAGTCTAGGATGACACAGGGAAAACCACCATTGTTCTCTGTTGTTGTTGACCCCCATAACATGTGACTTCAACACTATCTCATGTTATGGTGGGTCTTACTTTACGACTATTGTAGTTGTTTTATCTTAGCCGAAGACCTCTAAAATTTGATAGACTATCAATGTCTGCACATTATCGACACTTCTCACAGGTATCCGTACCTTTTTCAGAGTTTGTTCACCATCATAATTTTCCTCTGTTATTATCAAACTACCCCGGAGGGCGCTGCAGTGATAAACGTCCACAACATAACTTCAGTTACTGTGTTACATATTTTTGAGTTACATGACATGAGCATGGGGCATGCCCGCCTCGTTTGTACACAGTTTTATTTTTTCTCCCACACTTTAGGAAAGGCTTGGGTCCTACAGGTTCCCCTCTCTTTCCAATGGGTCGCTCTTGAAACTCTCCACATCACTCTTTCTTACACAAGTACTCTCCATAGAAGAAACATTGATGTATTTCGACTATACGTATGCTCCTAACCTCACACATCAGGGGGCATGTGTTATCACGGGAATTTCATCCACAAATGGTTACAAGAATCTAGCATCTTCAAAACACTCATTAGTTCACTCATGGAACAAAAGTGCATCTCCAAAAGGTCCAAAACTATACAACTAGCAATAAAATCAACATGCACAAAAAATACACAAGGCGTGCGCGCACATGCGACAGTCAGATAATGTCGGAAAAGTGCACATGGACCCGATGCGCGAATGTGAACGCAAAAAGATGCACACACCTCAAAACGACACACTTATGATATTGGTTGGCCTTCCACCCACTTCTGGTTCATCTTCCAAGTCGATTTGACATCCAAATCTCGGCTAAATCTGATTGGGGGGTTGGTCAAAGACCTAAAGGTTCCCTAAAGGGCTTCTTATTCACACTAAGAACTGGTTTCATAATAACTCAAAGTTATGCTATAAAAGGAATCCATGGGTGCACTCTATTTTCAAGGAATTCATTTGTATTGTTATGCTACTGATATTCTCTTGGAGGATCCTCTGTCCTTATCAAGAGCATGCTAGCACCATTTTAGTTAGCCATTCATATCACCTCTAGATTGGATGTGCTTTGGATTCTCTTCACCATTTCATTTTAGTTCCTTACTTGTAAGAAGAGCTCAATATTTGGGGGTCTAAGAGCCCTCCCTTAGAGGAAGAGAGGACCCAAAGTCTCCCTTTCTCTTTGGTGTTTTCTTTCCACTAATACAATCCTTTCCATTGGTGGCATGAGTCTTGTTTATTTCTTGTTCTAATGTCCTTATGCACTCTAGTTTAAT
This sequence comes from Picea glauca, assembly GCA_000966675.3. Classification (NCBI taxonomy): domain Eukaryota; kingdom Viridiplantae; phylum Streptophyta; class Pinopsida; order Pinales; family Pinaceae; genus Picea; species Picea glauca. The sequence continues at coordinate 52,098 of JZKD02S1791968.1, read as the reverse complement.
TTCTTTTATCGTTCTTAGTTTAACTCTTTGCTTATCTTTTATGATTTATACTTCTAAATCTTTCTTCTACTGTTGTCTTGCCTAGCTGACCCAACTGGGCTTGTAAGCACCCTTATTTTTCTCATTTAGGTGACAAAAGAGGTGCAACAATTTATATGATGAGTTGTTTACTTATTAGTGTGGATCTCACCCACCTCTCCTGATTTTGTGAGATTCTAACCTCTTCATGGCTTCCTCTCTACTCTATAAAAGAGGAAACTTCCAAAGGAAAAAGCTAAGAAAAAATAGAGGAATAATGAAATTATGGTGAATTGAGAATATATACATATTTGTAATTGAGAGTTTGTGAATCTCACTTTGGCCCTAGGAGATTTAGTTGTGCTAAAGTGTTCTAGTGATGATGATGTCATCTATGGAGGCTATCAGGGAATTGAAGCATTGAACTGCTGGAAGAATATTTTTAACACCAAGGCACCAGTTGTAAGTTGTTTCCTAATTATTTAATATAGTCGTACATTTTCCTTTCCTAACTAATATTGCCAATGATCTTTGTGTGTATTTTTCCTTGGCTATTTACATAGGTTCATTGAGATATATAGATATTGGTTGCTTTCATTGTTTTGTTTGTTCCTCTTACAAATCTCTACTTTTATGAAGCATTTAATCAAGAACTTGGAGTTACAACTTGCGAGGACAAACAATGATTAAAAAGGTATGATCTTCTATATTTTATGTTTATTTTGAACCTAAGGAAAAGAGTGTATTCTATTTCGTTTTGTTCTAGTTTTGGGTGCCCAAACTAGGGAGATTGGTCTATGTTCACACTCACTAATTTATCCATAACATTGAGACTAACAATGAGGAGAGAGAGAAAGGGTGGAATAGAGGTGCAAGAGAGAGGGGAGTGAGGGACAAAGGGGTAG
>JZKD02S1791968.1:3875-22887 GCA_000966675.3 Picea glauca | reverse complement strand
CAAAAAACCTTCATTTAGGCCCTCAAAATGGCCCCGGAAGTTAAAACCTGCTAAAAATAGTAAATTGCCAAAATTGCCAGAAAACTGTTTTGAGCTAGTCGGAAAAGGTGGGTGGACACCGATATCCACCTGGATCAGGCACTGGCTGGAGTCTCTGGGTCACTTCCATGACTTTACTTTGGATAACATGGACCTGTTGTTGCACCATGCGTTGTTCCTGGGACATTTTCATCCTTTCGACTGTTGATAGTGGCTTCAACTGTGATTGCACTATTGCATCCTATTGCTTTGCTTCCTAGAGCTATGACTCCATTGTCTTTAGTTTAGGGTCCTCTACAAGGCACTCGTGGGTCTGTGCACTTCGATTGTTAGATGTTTTCATTCCAAGGTATATGCCTTGATTCTCTCAACTATGCTCCTGGCAGTTTCCTCTCTCTGATATCGCACTTCCTATGGAGTGCTTGGCACGACTTGTAGTTTCAGTTCTGCTATTCATGCTTGGAGTTGTTGAATGTCTTCAACGAGCTTCCCCACCTGGCTCTTAGAGGTTTCTTCTTCCCTTTGTTCTAATCCTGTTACAGAGCAGAGTGCTCTGGTGACTACTTATTTAAATCCCATTTGCTCTATGAGAAATTGTTCTTTCTCCTTATGGATCTTCACTCTATCCTCTGCAAACTTCACCTGGAGGTCATCTTTTTCTTGTTGTGAAACCTGACATTGCTTTATGGCTTCCTCTTTTTCTTGCTTCAGGGCCTTTGTGGACTTTTCCTTTTCTTCCTGGACACGACGAAGACGAGCTTCTGTCGATTTTTCTATTCTGCGTAGCTGGGAAGGCTCATCTCCCAACTCTACTCCTTTTGAGGGTGGTGGCATGGTAGACATTGTGTGGCTCGAATAGAGAGCATGTTGTACTCCTTTAAGTTCTTCTTCGATCCTTCCAAAATTTTCTCATGTTTGTCTTCGCTTCTCTACAAGATATCCTCCGAGGTGTCTGACACAGTGGCAATGATAAGGTCAATGTCGTCCACTGTTAACACAGTCTGAAATGGCGGTTTATTGGCTTTTGAATTATTTCGTGATGTAGGTTTCTTTGGGGAAACCTTTATTTTCTTGGATGTCTCTATCTCTTTGAGGGGATCTTTAGGAAGTGTTACTTTTCCCTTCTGTTGCTTGTCATCTTCCCCTTCATCCATTTCTTTGTCTACCTCGTCACCTCCTCCCTCTTCAGGTGAATCTGAGGCAGTCTCTTTTGATGCGTTGTTCAGTTCATGGACCTCTTCCTTCTTTTTCTTCTTGCTACTGTTGGGTGCATCATATTCTTCTCGGGTGATGATAGGGCTTCCGATGAGGTTGGGTTCAGAAAGTTCTATCTGTTTAATTGGTACTAATAATTATGCATGCCACTCCTTGGTGATTTCCTCCATGTCTTCCTCGGTGAGTTTATAGTAACTCTGCAGCTCCTCCTTGTGTTTGTCTCTGCGCGCAGTGATATATATATGAAATGCCTATCTGCGTGGAACTTTGCAAATGGCCTGAACCGATGTAGTGTGTTTGGCTTCATGCAAGGGAAGGATTCAACAACCCTCTTCAACTGCAGATAATAGGTGTGGAATACCGCGTTTGACTGCCATTTATTTTCCATGTCACTTGAGTACCATAGCGTAGTGAGCTTCACAACTAGTGGTTCGAACCACTCAATTTTAGGGAAGGTCTCTCCTTCCAGAATCTCCCAAGCAATGAAGGTGATGAGAATCAACAGCCAACTGAAATGAAACTCATAGCCCTAATCCTGAGCTTTGCAGAAGTCTTGGTCTAACTGGTTGACAAGGTAGCTCACCTAGTTCATTTGTAGCCCCTCAATGCATTTACCTGCAAGATCGACAATGAACCCTGTGACCTATGTTGGCCTATTATTTATGATGAGCTTACCAGGGATCAACTGAAAAGCTAGGCGCACTACGTCATTCTAGATGAAGGCTACCTTGTAGCCCCACTTCCCCTTCTCTACATCGTCATAGGTGTCTTTGATTGTCTGTGCCAAGGTGCGATCTGGAGCCTCCCCTGGGTAAAATTCCCGTGGGTCTAGTCCTTGCATACTTAATCTGGTGATCTAGTGGATCGACGCCGGATCTACTATTATACGCTTGTCCAACCATAGGTAACCACCATGGAAGCACAACAACAGGAGATTAACGCACATGTTAACCTCCTGATGTCTTCCGAAGTGTGGTAACTTCATCACATTGAGGATCGTGGACCTCGCGATGTCCATGGTCCATGGATGGGCATTATCTTCGACTTCTTCCCTGCTGTCTTGGTCAAATACTTGTGTGGTGCGAGAATTTCATAGTTCTTGCGATCTCACAAGTTATAGTCGTTGATATTCAACGTTAGGATACTTTCCAACTGTGGTTTGACTGTGCGTATCCCCGTCGGGAGGTACGCAATAATCAATGTGTAGTCGAAGTCCCTTGGGACATTGTCACACCTCACTGCACCAGCCAGAGGAAGGATGTAGTCGAGTAGGATTGATGGGATGAGATTAGCATTCACCAAGTCATCACGATGTTTGCTACGTTTCTCAGCAGTGGGTCATCTAGACCGACGTTGTGCAATCAATGGGGATGCTTCCAATCCTCGTGTCGATGAATCTTGTATGCCTATGGACATCACCTTTTCAGCCATGAGGTCTATTAGGATTTCTTCGACAAAATTTTCTACAACGCTAATGTCATCTAACATTCACGCTTGAGATCAAATATCTCAGGTCAGTGAACAAACACTGAAGGTAATAGAACGGGTGGCGAGGTCTCAATAAGCACAACGCGGTAATAGGCAGCTCTCTGTGGGCTCGAATAATCACAATTGGCAAAAGTGTTATCGGTGAGACATCCGACAGGTTAAATAGACAACATCGTAACATACTCCTCCAACAGGTAGGAATGCCTTATTCAATGTGATTCCATCCATTATGGCGCAGTCCCAATGGTCTAATGGAGAATGTTACGGCAATAACTATGTTTCTAGCCATTGTGGAGTGTCGTTCTAATGGTCGGGACGCCTCCAACGGTCATATTGCTCCGCTGTGGTGAAGTGCCAATATGCGTTGTTCTGATATCTCGACGAGGTTCAAATTCTGCAAGCCTTCCTTCTGCGAAGTCCTCTCTGGAACCTCTTGCAATTATTCTAACTTATCTTTCTTCTTGCTGAGCTTTCTGGCCTTCTTTCCTATGATCTGAGTTACTAGGTTCCTCTTTCCATTTTTATTCTTATCTGTACTTAACATAGTAACTTTGCACTGGTGAGGGTCTTTCATAGGGTTCAAAGGTAATACTTCTTCTTGTTCTGGGGTAGGTGTTCTACTTTCCTATATGGATAGGTTCTTCAAGTCTGTCTGCGTTCTTTCAACTTCGACAGCCCAGTCTGTGGCCCTAAATTGCTTCGACTTGTCCTCTTGTTCTTCTATTAAGCACGATATTCTCATAGCCATGAAATCCCTTAATTCTTTCTTTTTCTGTTCTAGAGCTTCGTCTTCTTTTTTCCTTCGGATCTAATCTTTCTCAACCTAGGTCTTTCTCAAAAAAGGTGCAAAGGGGTCGTTGTTCTCAACAAACCTAATGACCTCGAATTCTTCTTTTGTCGATGCTCCATGGGAAATCATAGGTACATGGGAAAGTCTTCCACATAGGGTTATTAGCTTTCCTTTAAACAATCCTATTCCTCCCAATGAAGGAACCATAGCAAGCTTTCCTAAAATTTCCGAAGTACTTTATGTCATGTTATTCACCTGTGTTTCTGCATCCAATACATAGTCTATGTCGAAGTCTCCTATTCTTGTTTCTATGCACTCTTTCTCTTTTAATATCTATGATAAACTGATGTCTATGTAATCATTCAATGTTTCTTTCATCTTCAATAATATAGCCTCTGATTCTTTCTGGTTTTGTAGAATACTCTTAGTCTCTTGGCCTTCCTCGGGGTTTTCATGTCTCATGTTCATCTTTTCAACTTTATCAATCATTCCAGGGAAATCCAAAACTTCTTGTCCAGTAGCTTTACAACAAAGGAAAATAGGGCCTCTACTAGGGCATTCCTTAGCAAGATGTCCTGGTCTTCTACAACTATAACAAAGATTCAATCCTCTCTTTCTCTTGAACGATCCCCAACCTTTCTTGTACTACACATTTGGATCATAGTGATGGACCTGCAAAAAATTATTTATGGGATCCTGCATCCATTTGTTAGTCCAAAAATTTTGTTTATGCATAGGAATAACATATCTTCCACTATTTCTATCAGATATATTCATATCATATCTTCTTTCTTCTAGTTGTGCCCTAGTTTTTAGACTAGGACCAAATATATTAAACATACCTAGATCCATTCTTTTGAAACAAAAATTTCCACTTATCTTACCTTTATCATAGCACAATTCTTTAAAATCTTACCTCTTCTCTTCGGATCTGAATTATCTTCTTAGCACAGAGCTTCAAAAATCAAGTAGAGTACTGTGCACTAGGGAAACAAATCTATGCAAAGAGCGTTCTCTTTTCCTCAGTTCCTAGCAATCACATTTTCAGGTATCGACAAAGGAACCATTTGTTGGCATAGGGGCAGACCCGGGGTTCAACGCTTCAACAACGCACCAATAAAACCCTAACTACTAGACCTTTTGCCAACACCTACAAAGAAGATGAAGTCTCACCCGAGGTAGAGGCAGGGGGGTTGTAGGACTCAAATGTCTGCAACCTAGATGAGACACAGATATGCGATTCCAATACTTAACAGAGCACTTAGCAGTTAACATTCATTAGTATTTAACTCTTGTTCACATCGCAAGTAAAACCCTAATTATAAAGTAGCATAGTGTTCAACAAGATCTAACACATTCAATCACTTAGCACATAGAAACAAACCAGATCTAGCATTCATTCACATTACTAAGCGCTAATCTATTATATCAGATGCATCTAACATACATTAAGATAACAACACTAAGCATAAATCAAATCAATTGCACAAAGCAACCATAGCACAGGATATACGTGGTTCACCCCCAGCATGGGACTACGTCAACCAACTCTTCTTCTTCTTTATTATCTTCTGCCAATCTCCTTACATGCATAGAGCATCAAAACCAACTCCACATAGGACAGGAGATCTATGTGTACCTCACCAGATCCTCCTTCCCCGAGCTTGGCACAACACAGAGCCTTTCTTACAATCACTTGCACTCAGCTCTATAAGTTCTGGATACAGAATATGCACAGAGCTTAATCGATCACATAGATCCAACTACTTACATTTCTTGCACTTAGCATAGCACCACATACACATCTTACTTACTTCACCTAGCTTTCTATTTATACTTTACAAAATGGGCCTAAGCATGGGTAAACCCATGGGCCGACATCCCATACCCATTACATAAACCCTAAACCCAAAAAGTCTACAAAAGGTGGCAAGATTTCGCAATCTCCGCTTCGCCTGGTGCTCCGTCTTTGACTAGCCTGTCGAAGTCCCAAAATTGATCAAACATGACCAACAAGGTGCCTCTCTCTCTTCCTTCTTCTTCAACTGCAGCTACCAAACTTGTTCTCTAGATGATCAAATGAGTGAGTGAACAAATGAGGTGTTGACTTCCTTTATTTATACAAATTGGCAAATGATGAAAGGAGTTGTCTCTTCACTGGCAGGGCTGACTTCTCTTTCTGGGTGGTTAGAACCACTTTAATTTTCCTAGGGTCGGACGTCTTAATTTGCATGTTACAATTAGGGTTTGGCCAATATGCAAAAGGGGATTTGGTCATTTACAATGCCTGACATGATCAATCCTTAAAAGGGGATTGATCTAATGAATAATACATCAATAATAAATAGAATATTCTTTGCAGTTACAATATTTCAACACTCCCCCTTAACAAGAAGGGTATTCTACAACATCATCAGGAGAGAGAGAGGGAAACATCATCAAAATCATCTGGAACACTGACTTGCATATCTATAAATCATCAGAAGTTTTTCTCATCATCAATATCATCAACAACACAGCACAAAGGCTGGAGCATCATCAACATCAACACTAGGTTGAGGGTCTTCAACATGAAGTTGGCATCACAGTACGAAGTTGGCTACACAATATCATCAGCACTGTTGGCCCTTGACCAAGTTTTGAGGATTCTTGTTCATGATTGACCTATTTTGGGACTTCGACAAGCTGTTGAAGGTGGAGCGCAAGACGAAGCGAAAATCATGGGATCTTGGCCCCTTTTTAGGTATTTTTGGGATTTCGGCTACTGTAACGGGTATGGGAATGTTGGCCCTGGGTTTACCCATGTTTAGGCCCGATTTTGTAATGTATAAACAAGTAGCTAGGCCATGTAAGAAGAGCCAGTGTGTAAGGAAGCATCTATGTGATGGGATGCTAAGTGGTAGTGTTCGATCTATGTGATCAAGAGTTGTAAATGCTTTGTGCATACCGTGTGAAGCTTGCAAGGTTAGTGCAAGTAACTGTAAGAGACTGTGTAAAGGCTTGGTGATGTACCCTAGCTCGAAGAAGGATAATCTGGCGGAGTGCGTGCAAATCTCGTGTCTTCTGTAGAGAAGGATTTTGATGCTATGTGCCTATAAGAAGCTTGATCAAAGATAATAAAGAAGAGAAGAGTTGGTGGACGTAGCCCCAGGGCGGGGGTGAACCACGTACATGTTGTTTTGATATGCTTTGTGTGATGTGTTGATATGTTTATGTGTTTATTTGCTTAGTGCTTTAATATAGATGAATGATAGATAGATCTATTGATTTTTTCTACTTAATAATGTGAATGAATGTTAGATATAATCTATGTTGGTATTCTTAGTGCTTGGATCTATTGGATCTGTGTGAATATTGTGTTAATCTGTTATTAGGGTTTATCTACACTGTAACTAAGAAATGGATATTGATGAATGTTAACTGCTAAGTGATCTGTTAAGTGTTAGAATCACAGATCTGTGTCCTAGCTAAGGTTGCAAACATCTGAGTCCTGCAACCGCCCCTGCCTCTACCTCGGGTGAGACTTCATCTGCTTCACAGGTGTTTCTGAAAGGGCTGGTAGTTAGGGTTTTGTTGGTGCATTGTTGTAGCGTTGAACCCTGGGTCTTCCCCTGTGCCAACAAATGGTTCCGTTGTTAGGACCTGAAACTATGATTGTTGGGAACTAAGGAAGAAGAAGCTTTGTGAAAAGATCCGAAATGAAAAAGAGAAAAGGTATGTGCATAGAATTGTTGCCCTAATACGCAGTACTATTTGATACTATTTGATTTGTGGAGCTCTGTGCCAAGAGGAAGGGTTAGATATGAATAAAAGAGGTCATATCTAAAGAAAAGAGGTAAGATTTGGGAGCTTTGTGCCCATATAAAGGTGAAAGTGAGACTAAAGAGGTAAGATTTGGGAGCTTTGTGCCCTAATAAAGGTGAAAGTGAGACTAAAGAGGTAAGATCTGTAAGCTTTGTGCTCTGTAGAACTAAAATAAATGGAATTTTTTGTTTCTAGAATATGGATTTAGGTATGGTTAATAGATTTTGTCCTATCTTCAAAACTAGGGCACTGATAGATGAACTAAGATTTTATATAAGTAGATCTTATAAGAATAGTGAAAGATATGTTATACCTATGCATAGAGAGAATGTTTGGACTAAAAATTGGATGCAGGACCCTAGAAAGAATTTTTTGTAGGTTAGACAATATGATCCTAGTGCGTAGTACAGAAAAGGTTGGGGATCATTTAAAAGAAATAAAGGATTAACCCTTTTTTACAGTTGCAGAAAACTAAGACATCCTGCTAAGGAATGCCCTGGAAGGAGACCTAGTTGCCTCTGTTGTAATGCTATGGACAATGAAGTATTGGATTTCCCTAGAATGATATCTACGGTTGAAAGGATGAATATGAGAAAGTATGAACCCCAGAAAGAATCAGAGAAAGTATTTCTACAGATGAAAGAAAACATGAATAACCACTGACATGTCATCGTATCATAGATCTTCAAAGAAAAAGAATGCATAGAAGCAAAAATATGAGACTTCGACATTGACTGTGTTCTAGATGAGGAAACACGGGTGAATATCATGACAAAAAGAACTTGGAAACTTTTAGGGAGGCCTGCTATGATTCCTTCATTGAGAGGAATAGGATTATTCAGAGGAAAACTGATAATCCTATGTGGGAAGCTCACCCAAATATCTATGAATGCCAATGGAACTTCGACAAAGGAAGATTTTGAGATTGTTAAGTTCACTGAGAACAATGCACCATTTGTTATATTACTAGGAAAACCTTGGATTGAAAGAGATCATATCAGAAGGAAGGATGAATAAATCTTAGAACAGAAGAAGCAAGAATTAAAATATTTCATGACTAGGAGGATCATACACTTGATTGAAGAATGGGAGAATAGATCGAATGTATTTAAAAATAGAGACTGGGATGTCGAAGCCGGAAGAACACTAGAAGACCCACAGAAGACCGAAGTACCTATTCCATATATACATGAAGTATTACCCCTTATTTCTAGGAAAGAATATCAACAGCGTGAAGTTACTATGCCAAGAGGAGATACTATGAAAAAGGAACACTGAGATGAAACTCACTGGGAAAAAGGATAGAAACCTAAGTAAGAAGAGATCTAAGATTGAAAAGTTACAGAAGGTTCCATAGGGAACTTCGCAAAAGGAAAATTTTCAAAATTAGAACTTCGTCGGGATATCAAAACAATGTCACATGGTGCTTCGCCATGGTGAAGAAATATAGTCATTGGGAATAGTATAACCATTAGACCGACGCCCTGAATGGATAAGAAAGAATTTATGGTCAGACAACTCACCACCAGACCGTTGGGACCGCGCCATAACGGACAAAACTGAGTTAATGAAGGCTTCTCACCCGTTGCAAGAGATTTGTTTCCAAGTTATCTATTTAACTCGTTGCTCCATGCACCGAGAACACTTTTTCCAACTGTGATTATCTGAGCCCGTAGCATAGTTGATTTTGCAAAGTGATCATCGCACTATTTCCATCCACCCCTTTACATTGAGCAATTACTCTTCTAACTCGAGATATTCAACCACGAGCGTGTATGTCCAAAGAACTCAGCTCCATCGAATAGTCTGTGAAGGAAGTACTAATTGACCTCATGACTGAGAGAGTCATGTCTGAGAGAGTAATTTATGTGGGTGTACAACCTTCATTGATGAGAGGAGTTCAAGCCTCTCCATCAACTTCTCGTGGAACCAGACCATCCCGACCATCAACGGAAAAGAGAACCAAACATAGAGATGACCTAGCCAATGTGAAGTTGATCCCAACCATATTGCCCAAATACATCCTGCCTTTGGCCGATGTGGTGAGCCATGATAGTGTGCCAAGATATTTCGAGTACACCATGGTTACTGCGTACCTCCTGAAGGGGATACGCATAGTTCGAGCACAGTAGGACAAGATCGCAGCGTTGAAGTTCAACGAATTCAATCTCGGAGATCGCCAGAATCATAGCATGCTTGCCCCATACAAATACCTGACCATGATGAAGGGGAAGAACTCAAAGATAATCCCCCAGTCGTGGACGATGAACCTCATGTAGTCCACCCTGCTGAATGTAATGAAAATCCCACACTTTGTAAGACACCAGGAATTCAACGCCTATGTCAAGATACTAGTTTCATGTTACCATGGCGGCTACTTATGGCTAGACCATCGTATCATAGTCGATCCGACGCTAATCCATAGGATCATAGGGTTGAGTATGAAAGGACTTGACACACAGGATTTCTATTTAGGAAAATCCACAGATCGTGCACTAGCACAGAAGATCAAGGATACATATAATTATGTTTAGAAGGGGATACAAGGGTACAAGGTATCTTCCATCCAGAATGGCACCACCTAGCATGCCAACTAATAGCTGGAAATATAGTAAGGAAGAACAAACCTACGCAGTTCACAGGCTTTGTCGTTGACCTCGTAGGGAAGTGTCTAGAAGGTCTACAGATGAACTAGGTGAAGTACCTAGTCAATCAGCTTGAAATAGACTTCCGCGAAGTGCAGGATCAGGGCTATGAGTTTCACTTCAGCTGGATCCTGATCCTCATCGCGTTTTTCGCCTAGGAAATGATGGAAGGTGCGATGTTCCTGGACATCGATCCGTTCGAGCTGCTTGCTGCGAAGTTCACCACACTCTGGTATTTGAGTGATATGAACAAACAGTGGCAGTCAAATGTTGTTTTTCATACATATTACATTCAGCTAAAGAGAGCCATCGAAGTTGAACCTCGCATGACTCCGAACACCCTACATAGGTTCTGACCCCTGATGAAGTTTTGCGCAGATCAACACTTCATCTACATTACAGCATGAGCCGATGAACATAAGGAGCAACTCCAGTCATACTATAACCTCATGGAAGAGGACCTTGAGGAAATCACTAAGGACTAGTTCGCAAATCTCCTTATCCCCGCTGACCCTGCAGAGATGTTTGACCCAGAACTGGATAGCCCTGAGGCCACTCACAAAGAATAGAACACACCAAGAACCAGTAGATGAAAGAAGACTAAAGAGATCCAATATTTAAGAAGCGCCTCAAGAAAGACTTCTTCAGTATCACCTGACCGAGGGGGTGATGATGAAGTAGAAGAGATAAATGGAAAAGAAGCTGAACATAAGTAAGGCGAAGTAACACCACCTAGAGACGAGGTTGACCCATTGAAGAAGAGGAAGGTTTCTCCTGTGAAACCTTCTTCCCGAAAGAAATTGAGAGCCATTGTGACCAAGATGCAGATTGTACTCACCACCGATGATTTTGACTTCATCATAGAATATCTAAACGACGCTTCACTAGAAATCGCAGAGAAACAGAAGGCCAATCAGGAGGAAATGTATGATATAATTGAGGTCGAACTCTGAGGGGTATAGCAGGCCCTTTAGTCCAGTCGCGCAGTCCCCACTGTGCCCCTGCCATTGGGAGAACCAGATTTGGGAGATGAGCCAAACCAACTCCACCGACTAGAAAATGCAATCGAAGCTCACCTTTGACGAGCGCAAGAAGAAACAGAACAAGCCACCTAGGCCTTGAAGAAAGTGCAAGGAGTACTCATAGAGCAACGTCAAGTTGTGGAGCAGGAGAAGGTTGCTCTCCAAGCAAAGTTTGATGAAGATAAATCACAGATGCAACAAGGAAAATAACAGTTTCTTGTGGAGCAACTCGAAGTAAGATAAGCAGTCAACATAGCACTTTTCTCTATGAAGGGATTAGAGCCACAGGCAGAGGATAGAGTCACACATCAAGTAGAGAACCTCGCGGAAGCTATCCAATAGCTACAACAAAGAATAACAGACTTAGAGCTTTGCACAGTGCCCGACACTCCACAGGATGTAAAAGATCAAAGAGAAGCAACTGCCTGGAGCGCAGTAAAGAGAATAAATTCCATTTCCATGGAATGCAAGAAAGTGAGTGATCACAGTGCCAAGACGTATGAGCGACTCACTGGGAACCCAAAATTGAATTTACTTGAGTCACAGCTCCAGGAAGCGAAGTAGCAAGCAGAGACAATATATGCACACTTGAATCCCTTGTCAGCTGTGGAAAGAATGAAGCAATCCTAGGAGCAACACTTCCCAGTAGCAGGTCCACACTATCCAGAGTAGAGTCATGGAAGTAAATTAGAAGCTCCAACCTGTATAGGATGAGGCTTGCCAATTGTTCGCAGAAATCGAAGGCCAAGGAGCAAAACTAGAGCAGGTCGTCACTACATTTGAACAACGCCTAGAGGGACCTATCAACGAAGAAGTCATCAGAGAGTTCATTGAACAGGAGGTCGTAGCACAACAACAAGTCTAAGAAGCTCAATCCAAGCTTGAGGCTTTTGAAGTAGAACTAATCAGATCAGAGTGACTCGGGACGATTCAGAGGTGAGTGTTGGGGGCCTATTGGCCCTTGACCAAGTTTTGAGGATTCTTGGTCATGATTGACCTATTTTGGCGCAAGACGAAGTGGAAATCGTGGGATCTCAGCCCATTTTTAGGGATTTTTGGGCTTTGGGCTTATGTAACATGTATGGGAATATCGACCTATGGGTTTACCCATGTTTAGGCCTGATTTTGTAATGTATAAATAAGTATCTAGGCGATGTAAGAAGAGCCAGTGTGTAAGGAGGCATCTATGTGATGGGATGCTAAGTGATAGTGTTCGATCTATGTGATCGAGAGTTGTAAATGCTTTGTGCATACTGTGTGAAGCTTGCAAGGTTAGTGCAAGTAATTGTAAGAGACTGTGTAAAGGCTTGGTGTTGTACCCTAGCTCGAAGAAGGAGGATCTGGCGGACTATGCACAGATCTCATGTCTTCTACAGAGTAGGATTTTGATACTATGTGCCTGTAAGAAGCTTGACCTAAGATAGTAAAGAAGAGAAGAGTTGGTGGATGTAGCCCCATGGTGGGGGTGAACCATGTACATGTTGTTTTGTTATTTTTTGTGCGATGTGTTGATATGTTTATCTGTTTATTTTCTTAGTGCTTTAATATAAATGAATGATAGATAGATTTTTTGATTCTTTGTGATTAATAATGTAAATGAATTCTAGATCTGATCTATTTTGGTATTCTTAGTTCTTGGATCTATTGGATCTGTGTGAATACTACGTTGATCTGTTATTAGGGTTTATCTGCGGTGTAACTAAGAACTGGATATTGATGAATGTTAACTGTTAAGTACTCTATTAAGTGTCAGAATCACATATCTATGTCCCAACTAAGGTTGTAGACATCCGATTCCTGAAACCACCCCTGCCTATGCCTCGGGTGAGACTTCATCTACTTCGTAGGTGTTGCTGAAAGGGACGATAGTTAGGGTTTTGTTGGTGCATTGTTGTAGCGTTGAACCCTGGGTCTTCCCCTGTGCCAACAAGTACAAAGATGGAATCACAATATAAGACTGGAAACACAACATCATCAGCATGAAGCTGGCATCACAACAAGAAGCTGGCTACACAATATCATCAACATGAAGTTGGCATCATAGTACAATACTGGCAACACATCACAACACAAGATTGACACATCATTGCATCACGAGGCTGGCACATCATCACAGCATGAGGCTGACACATTATCATAGAATGAAGCTGGCACATCATCACAGCACGAGGCTGGCATCACAACACTACTCCCCATTTTAAGGGAGGCCCTTTCGGACTACACCAAGCTTATCTCAAAAGTGCTCAAACTTTACATGAGATAGAGGCTTGGTCAACACATCAGCATCATGTTCATCTTTACTAACATATTGAAGCTTTATGGCTCCTCTCTAGACCATATCACGGATATAATGATATCGGATATCTATGTGTTTTGACTTGTCATGGAACACAGAGTTATCTGTCATCTTTATACAACTCTAGTTATCACATATGATCATGGTTGCTTCCATATCTAGATTGAATAGACCTGTCAACAACTTCCAAATCCATATGGCTTCACAATTGGCAGAACATGCAGAAATGTATTATGCTTCTGTCATGCTTAGAGAAATGTTTGATTACTTCCTACTCTGCCATGAGATCATGGTTGACCCTAGACTGAAAAAACATCCTGAAGTGCTCTTTCTATCAGAGACACTTCCACCCCAATATGAATCAGTATATCCACTCAGTCTGAAGTCATGATCTCCATCATAACTGAGACCACAATCTAATGTACCTTTAATTTACCTCATCACATGTTTTGCAGCAACCAGGTGAACACGTCTGGGCTCTACCAGAAACTGACTCAAGGTGTTCACAACAAAACATATATCTGGTCTGGTGTTTGTCAGATACATCAACGATCCAATGATCTGTCTGTACAGTGTAGCATTAATCAATTCTAATGAGGTATCAACCAGGAGATTCAACTTTGTTTCCATAGCTGTATTCATGGAGTTGCACTCCAACATATCAAATCTCTTTGGTATTTCAACTGATACTTCCCTTGGTTAAGGAAGATCCTCTCTAGGATCTGCGAGACCTCAAGACCTAAGAAATAGTGCATTAGGCCAAGGTCTTTCATCTCAATTTTTGCAACGAGATTCTTCTTACATTTAGTGGTGATCTTTTCTTCTCCAGTTAATAATAAGTCATCCACATAAAACAACAATATAACTGACTCATCATTCATAACCTTGAAGTAAATGTTAGAATCAACTTTACTCTTGGAAAATCCCAAGCTCATCAGAAAACTGTCAATCCTTCCATCCCAAGATCTAGGAGCTTGCTTCAATCCATATAGAGCCTTCTTCAAATTGAAGACATGAGTCTTCTTGTCTTCAACTTCAAATCCTTGAGGTTGTTCTATATACACTTCTTCTTCAATGACACCATTCAATAAGGCAGTTTTCACATCCATCTGACGTAACTTCCACTTCATATTAGCTGCAAGGGCTATGATGGTTTTGATTGAAGTGTATCTAGCTACAGGAGAAAACGTCTCTTCGTAATCGATGCCTTCCTTTTGAGAAAATACGTGACCAACAATCCTTGCTTTATATTTCTCAATACTTCCATCAACAACATGTTTTATTTTGAAAATCCATTTGGAAGATACCGCATCCTTTCTCTTCGGTCTGGGAACTATTTACCATACATCATTCTTTATGATGGATTGGTATTCTTTTTTCATGGCATCTGCCCATTATTTATTCTTAATGGATTCTTCAAAGAAGGTAGTCTCCTTCTCTAAGAGATCACACAACAAAACCATATAACTTAAGAATTGCTTAGGTTTCTTCACTTGTCTCATGGTTCCTTTGGGAACACCATACTTCTCTCCATCTTGAATAAGTTCCCTCGCCTAGGCTGGCTTTCTCTTGTGGGAGATCGTCATCTCGGGAGGTTCTTGAGATTCTATTATGTCATCGTCTTCTAGAATCTCCTCATCAAGGGAATCTATGACTTCCCTTACTAGTTCTGCAACTCTGGGAGCTATAGGTTCCTCTTCATATACTTCTTCAAGCTGACATCTTCTTGATTTCTTGAGTGGTGCATCTTCATCAAAGGTTACATCCCTATTGATATCAATATGATGGTAACCTGGTATATAAACTTTGAAGGCCTTGGAGACCTCACAGTATCCAACAAATATTCCCTTCTTTCTTGAAGGGTCCATCTTGATTCTCTTCTCTTTTGTAATATGTACAAACACTGGGCAGCCAAACATTTTGAGATGGCTTACTTCTGGATTCTTTTCGAAGAAAATATCTTCAAGGGTCTTGAACCCAAGTGAAATATGGGACAATATATTTTGTACATATATTGTTGTTTTTGTTGCTTCTTCCCATAAGTACATTGGAATATCTTGATCATGGATCATGGTCTTCACTGCTTCCATTATAGTTTTGTTCTTTCTCTCTCCTACACCATTTTTTGGGGGATTGTATGGAGTGGTGAGCTCCCTCTTGATCCTGACATCTTTTCAAAAGTTTGCAAACTCTTTTGAGCTGTATTCTCCTCCATTATCTGACTTGATTATCTTGATCTTTCTTTCAGAAATATTCTCTATCAAGGCTTTGAATTCCTTGAATTTACTGAACACTTCATCTTTTGATTTCAAAATGTAAACCCATTTTTAGCGAGAATAGTCATCAATAAAGGATACATAGTATACATACCCACTGATGGAGGATGATGGTATTGGGCCACACACATCTGAGTGAATGAGATATAGGACTCCTTCTACTTTACTGTCTCTCTTCAGAAAAGGGTCCTTGACGTTCTTTCCTTGTGCACATCCATTGCACGCACCTTCATGGTCAACCTTGAGTTCTGGTAGACCTGTGACTACCTTTCTTACATAAGGTAATGCCTTGTATTTGATGTGGTTTAATCTTCTATGCCAAAGTTCACATGGATTCTCAATGGAGTGGGTCATGGATACTTCTGAGTGACCCTTTAGCTTATACAAGCCACCTACTTCTTTTCCAATAACAATTTCTTTTTCCATGGTTTTTCCTTTGGCCCACATAAGAACTTCTCCATCTATGAAGGAAAATTTGAAGCCTTTATTTTCTAAAGTTGAGATGGAGAGTAATTTCTTTGTCAAACCTGGTACATATAGTGCATCCTTCATATTCATTGGGGTCCCTGAATTAATCTTTTAATTTGATTCTCCTACTCCGTTGATAGGGTATTGATAATCATCTCCAAGTGTAACTTTTTGAGAAAAATTATTTTCTGAAAGGCAAGAGAGAATGTATCTTTGACTTTTCATGTTCTTGGAAGCACCACTATCAATGAGCCAAGTTTCCTCACCAGGTGATACTGATCCTGAGAGGGAAGAGATTAAGACATAGTCTTCAATTCGTTCTTTTATCATCTTTGTGGGTGGCTCTTCATCTTCAACTGCATGGGCATGGTGCCTCTTTTTCTTCTTCTTGTATTATTCTTGTCAAGCTAGACAATGTTTCACAATATGTCCCATATTGTCACAATGGTAACATGGGTAGCATGAGAAATCTCTTCTTTGTCCTTTCTGAAACTTCTGGAATCTCCTTGGTTGAGATTCTTTATGTGTGAGTTTATTTTTGGGGGTGAGATTCCTTATGAGTTTCTTTCTGGAAGTAAGAATTATTTATTCCTCCTTTAGTATGAGTAGCTAGGGCTTGATCTTCATATCTTGATAGTAAATCTTCTCGGTTAACCACTCTTGATTCTTCTTGAACACATTCTTCCCAAGACTGTCAAATTGTAGTTTGTCTTTTCTGGCACAAATAGTTTGGATGAATGCATCCCAAGGTCTTGTGAGACCAATAAGGGTTGTCATTATAATTTCATCTTCATATATAGTATCTTCAATTGCTTCTAGTTTTTATTTAAATTGTGATATTCTGGAGAAGTATTCCTGGATTGTTTCTCATTTTTGCATTCTTGTATTCTTGAGTTCAGTCCTTAGATTCATTTTCTGATTTATGTTCTTTCCTTCATATAATCTGGTTAGGGCATCAAACATTTCTTTTGGAGTATTCTTTGAAGACACTTGAGGAATCAATTGATCTTTGATAGAATCTGCAATGATTATTTTGGCCCTAATTGTGTCATTTTGGTGTTTTTCTTTAACTGTAGCATCGGTGGGTTCTGGTACATCTTCTTTAATGAATCTTGTCAGGTCATTCTCTTCAAGAATGAGTCCAATCCTATACTTCTAGGCACATAAATTTTCCACACCTTCTAGCTTGTCAACAAGCTTAGTTCTTGCATACATCTTTACCTAGAGCTAGGAAAATGACCAAAAAATGAAAATGCTCAAAATTGAATTTTGAACTTACTAGGAGGTGCGATTGGCTGAGGCGAGTAGCCTGGTGTGGTTAGATTTCAGAAAATCCAAAATTTTCCCCTTCAAACTTGACCAATGGATTTCTGGACTGGTACTTCTGGTTTTCTGGTACTTCTAGTTTCCTGGTACTTATGGTTTTCTAGTACTGGTGAAAACTAGGGTTTCACTTTCCCGGAGTTCTATCCACTGAAAAGGTGTGCTGAAGGTGCCAAAGTGTTCCTTGTGCTAGGGCACACTTTTCTAGATGACTTTTGGGATGAAATTCCTCTTCAATAAAAAGCCCTAATTTTCTTGTACGACAACAATGACGTTTTTTCTTTTTCCTATGAAAGATGCTCTCTTCAACTTAGTTCTGATACCATGTTAGAATTTAAGATATTATTAGGTTTCTTTTCAATTTACTAGATAACCATATCATATATAGGATCACTAAGAGAAACACAATCACAAGAGACACATCATTTCTCATGGGAAACCCTCATAGGGGAGAAAACCCAACAAAAACTTCCTTAATATAGATAACCAATACAATGCCAAGACAATAAACCAAACACTAGAGAATATCCTCTCACAAGCAATGTGCCTCTCTCTCTTCCTTGTTCTTCAACTGCAGCTACCAAACTTGTGCTCTGGATGATCGAATGAGTGAGTGAACAAATGAGGCGTTGGATTCCTTTATTTATACAAACTAGCAAGTGCTGAAAGGAGGTGTCTCTTCACTGGAAGGGATGACTTCTCTTTCTGGGTGGTTAGAACCACTTTAATTTTCCTGGGGGGCGAATTCTTAATTTGCATGTTACAATTAGGGTTTGACCAATCCGCAAAAGGGGATTTGGTCATTTACAATGCCAAACATTATCAATCCTCAAAAGGGGATTGATCTAATGAATAATACATCAATATTAAATAGAATACTCTTTGCACTTACAATATTTCAACACCTATCCCTTTTGATTGTTTCTACATAGCTTTTTGGATATGTTTATTGTTATGTTGTTTTGTATCTTGATCCTTTTTCTGTCTGATTGTATCTGAGTCTAGAATTGTCATGATGAGGTTTTTGACTGTTGATAATTCCATTCAAAACTTTTGAGTTGTTTTGCATATTTTTCTTTTGAAAATCCTTTCTTAATGTGACAATCTCAACTTCTAAATTTCCAATGATCCTCTCTCTTCCTTCTAGTTGTTCTTTGAGATATTCTTCAATTCTTTTATCTTCCTCAATTTGAACCTTCAAATTTGTGATCATTTGTTCTAGTTCCTAGTGTCTTCTTTCTTGTCTAGTTCCTCTTGTAGTTTCTTGTTTTTCCTCTTTTCTCTTCTGATAACTTCTATGGAGCACAACAATTCTTCTCAGTAGTCAACTTATGCCTCTTCATATTCTTCTTCAACCTCTTTATATTCTTCTTCAGAGTCTTCTTCATCAGAGTCTTCTACTACCATGAATAGAACTCTTTATGTCTCACTGTCACTGACTTCATCTTCATCTGATGATGAGATGTCTTCTTTAGTGCATAAGTTTTTCTTGAAAAAATTCTTTGTGGTTCTTTTTCCTTTATATGTTTGTTTTCTATTTGAGTAACCTTCATCATTTCTCTTTTTCTTATGAGGACAATTTTTAGAAAAATGATCAATACCATCACAATTAAAACAAATCAAAGGAAGATTACCTCTATACATGT
>JZKD02S1791957.1:76379-93311 GCA_000966675.3 Picea glauca | reverse complement strand
TTTCTGCATAAAATTGTGATTAATGTGCTTGTTGTCCAAGAATTATTGAAGGCAGGTGACGAAGACTAAGAGCCTGAAAAAGGACCTGACCGAGGATGAAGGTCAAGACTTCTGAAGTGGCTGAATGAGAAAGGCATGACAAGTGTTTCTGAGAAAGAACACCGAGGACTATATTCCTTTAAGGGGGAGGGAATTGTAACACCCTATTTCCCCCAGCCTTTTACTAATCATAAAATAGGATTACCATGCTAAGGCATGTGGACGATGTAAATGTATTATTGTTAAATTGCCCATAATTGACCGTTGGGGGGTGAAGTCTTGAAGTACGAGCCATGATATCTCTAGAGGAAAGAATCAGTTAATGATTGAAAGGAATGGTGGTTGAATAATCAACCACCCCCATGAATGGAAACATGGGTTGTCAGCCCGAAGTACCTCAGAGACCTACAGACCCAAGCTTCCTTCTGACATAAGGAATAGGATAGGTTGGAATACCTTCCAAAATAAGAAAGGTAAGATACACACACACACACACACTGTAAGGAAAGGGAACAATAAGAGGAGAGACAACAGACGAGAGCAGAAGCTTGGAAGGAGATGCACAAACCAAAAGGAAGTGCAGCGAACACGACCTGAAGGGCCCGAACGCGAGCTTCATGTTGAGGAAGTATCTGATAAACCTTGCTGGGATGCTGTGACAGAGAGAAGGTCTCTGAGAGATAAAATAGTTTCCTAGTGATATCATGGCTTGGGACGATTGTGGCTAGAGTTATAAGAATGAATGCCTCTGAGCCCATGGTTGGGAGGAAAGGCACACACCCACAGTCAGTTAGTTGGATGAAATTTGTGATAGATAAGTATCCTTATACCCTCTGTAATCGAGTTGTAACTATGTAATAAAGTTGGATACCCTGTGAATGGATCAGGAATGTACATGTTTTCTTAATGTTTATACCATATCTCCTTATTCTTGTTTAAATTGTGTACTTAAGTAAGTATGGATTGTATGATTTGTATACGTAAATGCCCGAGATATGTGGTGGATTAATTTAAAACAAATGGACTGTGAGTTCGTCGACCTTGGCCACGGTTTTCAAGGGTGCACATCAACACTCCTAGTTGCCCTGAGTCTCTGAGAGGATGAAGTCTATTAAGCTCAGGAGAGGTAGTGCGGATATGTACGAAGTCTCTATGAGGCGAGCAGAGGTCAAGAACCTCTTAAGTTCTAGACTTGATGAATGAGCACAAGGGGTGCGCAGAAGAATTCTTTCAAGTGTTAAGTTCAAGAGAAAGAGTGCAAAGCTCTTAAGCCTTTGAGAGCTAACAAAGCTCAGGAAGGATAGCGAGATCCAAGTATCAAAAGGGGAAGATCCTTTGTAAGGAAGGCGAATGGACGAGATCTGTTCGAGAAGAGCCAAGGTCTGTTGTAACCGTTGGATACGAGAAAGAACGTGAGAGTTAAACCCTTGAGTCCTTTGGACTTCGCGAGTTCGACGAATTGAGCGAGTTTGTCGTAAGGGAGTTAAAATCCCCGAAGTCTCAAAGTCCCAAAGTTAATCTAGGCCTTAGATATGAGGATGCCTGGGATCCTTCTCGACCGTCCGATCTATGAGATTGGAGATTCACGCTTCAAGAGAATTGTGAATTTGAATGGCCAAAACATCCAAAGTCCGAAGTCGTGAAGGGATCTAGACCATGGATCTCTGGATCCTTCGAGATTATTCTTGATCGTCTGATATATGAGTTCGGAGTTCACGTTTCAAGAGAAATACCTGTTGGAGCGGCTAAAACGTCCGAAGTCCAAATTTGCGAAGTAAAATAGGTCGTTGATATGAGATGAGTCTCAATCATCCCACCTACTAGTTCAGAGTTCCTGATTCGAGAGGAATGTGAGCTAGAGTGGTTAAAAATCTTAGAACGTCGAATTCCCCACTAGCCTGTGTATTAGACGAGGGCTAATCCAGTCGTTCGATAGGTTGATGGATAGACCTTCCCTACGAGAGGTAGGAACCTAGAGATGGCACGATCGAGATGAGGCCACACGGTCGTCACGTAGTCCTCAACTAATGAACGCCAAAGAACTTAGGAAAGGTGCAAGATCTAAATCAAGGGTCAGTTTAGCGCCTGGTAGCAGTCGTTAGAAATCTACGGCTAGGAGGAAGAGAATAAATCATCTCGGATGGATGATTTGAGATGAGATATTTTAGGAAAAGACAAAATTATGATGCCCCGCCCCTTAAAAGAGAAGTTAGGGATTGGGTGTGTTACAATTAGTATCAAAGAAATATACTTTCTATTATTTTTCCATGCATCTACCCCATGAGGTTAGGGTACCGTTATCCCCATTTTGTGGATAACTAAGGAGATTATGTCTCAAGGCCCTCAGGTTGCAGATATGGAGAGCCAAGAGACTATATGACCAATAGTATCATTTTGCACAGTTGGAGACCCTCCTCACCACCACTATAGATGGTTGTAGATTTCCAGATGGCATCCACCACATCAGCTGGCTTCCAAAAGGCAGTGGGCCTTGCTCCATGAGGTACAAGTCAGTATTATGGTGAGAATCATTTCAATATTTAATCCATTTGAGTATGTTGTATCTTAGATTGCTCTAGATTTCATGATATATGCTTGGACATTATGCCTTTTGTCGTGCTTCACCTTGGTGGTTGACATTATGCCCTAGTAAGTAGTCTTCCTTGGGGATGGGTTTGATACTAAGAACTCCCTTGAAGAGCCATCATACCATTCTTGACCATAATTACCACTTTCCATCACTATTCCCCCCCATTTCTTTATCTCTTGGGATTTTAGGGTGTATTGACCCAAGAAGGGGTTTTCCCTCATTCTAGGGGAAGAAAGGGCCGAAGGCCCAGAGGGATTGATGTTGGGTAAAATATAAAATTCTATGTATGAACCTTCTAGATGCTTCGCCTAGGGATCACCCAAGAAAGCAGTCAAACACTTATCTTTGAGTAAAGGGGGACCCAGAATGAAATATGATTTAAAATGATTGAAAGTTTAGTTGGAGAATAGAAGGTCTCATCAAGAGCCGATCTATCATGTCCATGAATATCTAGTGGTATGAAATTACCATCATTTGGTCACCAAACCAGGGTAATGGCTCTCAGTTGCATTGCTAAGAGAAAGGGGGTCTCATCAAGAGCCAACCTTCTCATCTCCACTAGGTGTTTGAGGGTGATATTATCATTATCTGGACACCACGCCAGGGTAGTGGCCTTCAACCTTCCCTTAAAATTATGAAAGAATAAAAGAATGGAAAATAATGGGCTTGGAAAAAATGCATTGCGAATGAAGGTACCACACACCCTCTACAAAGGCACCCATGAATGAGACACCACGACCTCTTGTATGTCATGAGCCCTATGCCCATTGAGCCTTGACCCCAACCACCTCACCCACTTTACATGGCTTAGATAAGGATCTCTTGTAAACTTTCCTTGACCTAGGGAAATATCTACCCAATAGGACACCTTGTCAACCCTCCCATATTCAAGCTTGACAAGTCGCATAATGTCTTTGAGCAATTAAATGTTTGATATAGTGATCTATGATGCACATGATTAGGTGGCTTATTTATTGATTGTATTAACTTATCATGATGTTATGACTTGAGATCCTTGGAGGGCATACTTATTTGTCTTTTCATGACCTAGTTGGTGGACAGTTTTGGAACAACAAGCCTAGCTTGGTCTTCCATGGGTTTTGAAGCCCATAGGTGGATGTCGGGGGCTCGCATGCCGTATGAGAGAGATCAAACTTCAGAGGCCTTGGATATGACTTGGACGATGTAGGCTAGCCCCCACATGCCAAAAAGTTTTCCTAGGAGAGGCAAAATGTATCTTTTTTGAACATGACGTCACCCAAGGGGGTTAGGGCATGGTGGTGAGGTGACATACAATGGCACATGGAAATTTTTAGGGAATCATGAAAGAAGTGGTATTATTTCTTGATATGTGGTTTTGGGAAGCCCCTCCACTCTCCTCCATCACCAACGACCTCCTATTTGTGCCAAAATGTCCCCTAAAGGGGTGATGTCCATATGAATTATGGTTTTTCTTATGTGCAAAAGTGAATTTTTAATATTAATTTGTTAAGGGGAAAGATTAGGTTTGTTGACCCCTAGTCTTGTGTTTTACCCCTAAATGTGTTGACAAGTCACCTTGGTCACATTTTGTATAAAAAAGAGATCATAAGATCTCATTTTAACATAACTCTTCCTCTAGTGAGAAGACTTGGTCTGGAATTTTCGCTATCTTTGGAAAATGGTCTCTATTGTGCTATTGTTTATGTTTATCTCTTGATGTATGGTCGGTGGAAGTGATGCGCTAGGCTTGAAGGGGTTATCTCTTGCCATTGTGGTGGATTATCTTGGCATTTTCCCTTGAATTGGTATGGTCTTTACTTTCATGCTATAATTTGTTTCAAGTCAAGGTTATTGTGATAGGAGCTAGGTGGGATGTATAAGGGCACACCCCCACCGTATCCCTCATCATTTTATGCTTCATATTATTGGTTAGTCAAGGGTTTGCTAAGAGAAGTATAAGGGCATACACCCTCTTAGCTTAAACCCTAGTTAGAGAAACTTGCCTTGGGGAGTAAGAGGGTTTACACTCCCAAGGAGGTAGCTTATCTAAGACATTTCTTTGCATGACCCCATTAACCCAATTATTAAGAGCACTAGTCATTTATTATTGCATTGGAGATATAAAATTGTTGCCTTGGGAAACATGACTTTTGCGGATAATAAGTCTATCTCTTTTGGAAAATTTTCCTTGAGCCATTGGCTCTCTTACCTCATTGAGGCATCCTATTTCTCCCAATAATTTTTTTTCCGCACTAACTTTTTTCCTACATCCATAAGGCTACAGAAAACCCTAACCCTAGACCATTAATATCTCACAAACTTACCCTAAGGAACACCCCAAACTTCACTCACCTAATCTACTAATCGGGGTGCATTTTTTAGGCTAATTTGGGGAACATTTAGATGGTTGATTTTGTTGTTGTACAACTTTGAATGCTACATCCATAAGGCTGATAATTTACCGCAGAAAATCATTTTATAACAACCCTCTTATTTGCTCTCAAAGTATTTCACATAATTCATAATCAATTGCTGATTTTGTTTTGCATTGTTAACTAGTCTTGAATTTACTTTATGTTGATTTAGATAACTTTATTTTCTGATATACATTAGTTACTAAATGTTGTTATTAGGGACAACAAGCTTCACTTTATTTTCCACTGGATTATATTGCAACATATGCTTGTTTTTCTTGTGTCTTGGGCAGGTATTTCACACTTGGCGGGTCACTCAACCTACTTGGAAGCCCTTAAACCTTCTTAAGACTTCATTCCAAGACCTTCATACCATTTAGACTTGAATTCTTGGGTGTTCATCTCCGTCTTCATCCCTTTCCCCCTAGGGTCACAGATATTCCCCCCTTGAGGTGATTACCTCACCTCTAAAGTGATAGGGACACCTGCCTAAGGTGGCATTGGGTAGGTGACCTCTTTGTTGTCACCATTTAGTAGTTGGGTCAGGCTTTGCCTAACCTACAACTTATGTGATAACATGTACAAGTAGTTGGGCCTCAAGCTAATCGAGCTTGGTGAAGATCTTCGTCATTAACCCAAGCGACCTCCTATGGTGAATCAACTAAAGAAAAATGTCAAACTAGGAGATCCTATCATCCAAGAGGATATAAAAGGCCAAAAATTCAAAGTATTTAAATCTCAGCAAAAATCACACCAAGTCGAAGAGTTCATCGAGAGATTTCCAACGACGCAAACGACACCTCAAATAGAGTTTTGATGACAAAGAAATGTCCACTCAAAGTTTTGGTCATCTTAGTCAAAGTCAATAGGGTGACTCAACATCCATATAGATGAAGTCAATAGTTGACTGTGCAAGGATGATGTCGTCATTATGTCATGTTGACATTAACATGCCAACATGGCAACATGAGAGGTTGACATGTGGCATGCTGATTTGGAAAAATTGGATGGCCAAATGGACCAATAATGAGGTGACACATGGCACCCCCTAGCAACACCACGTGGCACCGCACCAGTGCCCGTCACATGGCCTCCTTACAACATGACAGTGGTGCCTACATGACATGGTGACTGAAAAAGAGAAACAAATGACAAGGTTGCACATGGCCTAATCATTGGGTGCCACATGGCACCCCGTGGATTCCCAATGACAGCCCAAAACCGAAGGTCCAAAAAAAAAGAATATTACATCGCTGGACCGACCAAACCGACCAGTGACCACATACCATAAATTTCGACTGACAACATTAATAACGAGATTTTCGTGCATGGGTCAAATCATAAGTTGGGCGTCAAAGGTTATTTTTGGTGGTAGTTTGATACATATACAAAAAACATAATACGATGGAACTGTATTATTAATAATAATAATAATCTATTTTTAAGGTCACGACCAAGCCACATCAAATTGGTGTATGAGACCCCCTTGTTTGTGGGAGAAAGGACCCCCCTCCACCTAGCGATTTGATTGGTAAAGTCTACAAAGGTATACATACCCTACCCCCCTCTAGATTTGAACTTGTGACCTCTTAAGAGGAAACACATATTCTTAACCATTAGGTCCACTCATGCTGTATAGTTGTTGAAACTATATCATAAAAAACATTAAAAAGTGGGGGTCCGCGGGGTTTGACCCCCATACCTCCCCCAACCATGTGCCTTATTTACACCTCTGCTAACTAGTCGGGCTATTAGCCCCGTTGTAAAGTCCACCAGAGATTTTTTTATATGAAGTGAGTTATTCATCTACTAGAGGAGGTCTGTGCCCAACTCCCGTATGACACAATTTGTTTATGCAGATCTGGAACAATTAACGCAGACTAGTGGCACACAAAATGAGGCGAAGAGCCTCGGGGGGTATGGGATGAGAAGTGACATAATTTGACATTGGATAGTAATTTTTGCATGATTTCTCACCATGAATCCACTGGTGCAATCATGATTTGCATTCAGACAACGATTTTTCAGGGCTTTTTCAGTTTTGAGTATAGACATGTATTTAAGCCAATTTTTGATGAGATAATATAAAGGCCTCTCCACTTTGAAGTGGGCCCAGAAACATAGTCCATTCTTGGGATGAACTTCGTTATCAAGCTTTGTGTTATTGTCATTTTTCTCATCATTTATTCATAGTTGTGCCTTCTTTATTTATGTTTGCACATAAGCTTTATTTATGCTCTTTAATGCAATTCATGTAATTGTCATTGAATAAAAGATACTGGATCATGTTGGTATCAGAGTAGTGTTCTTTGAATTGAATTATGAGTGTGAATGCTTACTAGAGCCAAGCTTAAAGATGGTGAAGGAAAACTTGCGACTTTCAACCCAGAGATTGGACGTGCAACTCAAAGAAGGAAAATGGGAGATGAAGAACTTCGTACATAGTATAAGAAGAATTTTCACAAGGCTTTCTACCGATTGTTAAATATGGTAGAAAAATTGTTTGTAGATTACGAGAGGAGAGTGGCAAAGAAGGAAAAGAAGAAGAAATCTAAAGCAGAGGATGATGCTACAGAAGACCAAGGAATTGGAGGAGACCCTCCAAAGCCTCCATCTCCATCTTCAAGTTCAATCTCTTCTTCCTCTTCCTCTCATTCTCATCATTCTAATTTCCATTGGAATGCTTCTAAAAATCCATTATTGAAATTAGATGTCAAATTTAATTTGCCCATGTTTAATGGAGAAGAAAATGCAGATAAGTTAAATAATTAGATTAGAAAGATCTAAGTTTACTGTCGTGTACAACATATCGAAGAGGAAAAGGCGAAGATTTGATTGGCTTCTTGTAAGGTAGCTAGAGAGGTAGTGGGGGGGACCAGAGGGCCCATAGTGATAATAGTGGAGGCCATTCAATGTAAGGTGGGCTAGGTCCACTATATTATTAAATAAGGTCCACTATGGTAGTTAGATATAATAAACGGGTAGTTAAATATAATACATGTAAGAGGACTTCTTAGAAGGTTCTACTTTTAGAAGATTCCTCCTCTAGAATGTTCTTAGGTGATGGTAGTACTATATAAAGGGGTTCAAACAATTTAATGGGACATGAAGATAAGTGTTGTGTTTGGAGTTGTAGCTCAATAGGAGGATGCGCCCTTGAAGAGGCAAGTGAACATGAGAGGATCCCTTCCATAATAAGATCCATTGTATGGTGTTTCCCTACCATAAGTGTTTGATAGTAATAAAAGAGATTTTGCATATTGTTCTTGTATATCTATAGTGGTGCTTTTGTATTCAGTATTTGGTTCTTAACAAGTGGTATCATAGCACTTTCCTTGGCAGACATTGTGGGCAAATATTTTTTATTTTTGCAGATTTTTTTTTCGGAGAAGAAAAAAGAGGGTCGTGACATTCCAAAAATTTTCGGTATATTTCTGTGAAAAAATTGCATAAACAAGTTGTATATGTAATTTCCTCTCAGAAAAACACCCAATTTGAAAAAAAAAATCATCCAAAACGGAGTCCGGGAAGTCAAGATATTGAAGTTTTAAAATCTGTAAATTTTTAGGGTTTTTTTTGCGAACAACGACGAGATTTTATTTATTTATTTCTATAGCATATGGATGTCGAATTTGCCAAACAAATTACAGATCTGAGTTCCTCTCACAATTTCACCCAATTTAAAAAAAAAAAATCATCCGAAATGGATTCCGAGAAGTGAAGTTATGAACATTTTAAATTCATCAGTTTTTTAGGGCTTTTCCGGAAAACGCCACGATTTTCTGCAGTAATTTATTGTTCTATTTTTTGGGTTTTTTCGTGACAGCAGGGGACTACAGAGTTCATAAGTTTTCATAGGGTGCTCAGATGGCTATTTAATCTCAAACCCTCAAAGAAATTCTACAGATTACAGATTTTAAGGTCACGACCAAGCCACATCAAATTGGTGTATGAGACTCCCTTGTTTGTGGGACAAGGGACCCCCCTCCACCCAACGATTTGACTGGTAAAGTCTATGGTGGTATACATACCCTACCCCCCTCTAGATTTTAACTTGTGACATCTTAATAGGAAACACATGTTCTTAACCATTAGGCCCACTCAGGTTGTATAGTTGTTGAAACTATATCATAAAAAACATTAAAAAGTGGGGGTCCGTGGGGTTTGACCCCCATACCTCCCCCAACCATATGCCTTATTTATGTCTCTGCTAACTGGTTGGGCTAGTAGCCCCATTGTAAAGTCCACCTTAGATTTTTTTATATGAAGTGAGTTATTCATCTACCAGAGGAGGTCTGTGCCCAACTCCCGTACGACGCAATTTTTTATGTAGATCTGGAACAATTAACTCAGACTGGTGGCACACAAAATGAGACGAAGAGCCTCGGGGGCGTCTTGGGATAATAAGTGACATAATTTGATGTTGGATAGTAATTTCTGATAATTTCTTGCCACAAATCCACTGGTGCAATCATGATTTGCATTCAGACAACGATTTTTCAGGGCCTTTTCAGTTTTGAGGTATAACCATGTATTTGTGCCAATTTTTGCTGAGATAATATAAAGGCCTCTCTACTTTGAAGTGGGCTTGAAGACGTATTCCATTCTTGGGATGAACTTCATTATCAAGCTTTGTGTTATTGTCATCTTTCTCATCATTTATTCATAGTCGTGCCTTCTTTATTTATGTTTGCACATATGCTTTATTTATGCTCTTTAATGCAATTCATGTAATTGTCATCGAATAAAAGATCCTGGATCATGTTGGTATCAGAGTAGTGTTCTTTGAATTGAATTACGAGTGTGAATTCTTACTAGGGTCAAGCTCAAATATGGTGAAGGAAAACTTGAGACTTTCAACCCAGAGATTGGAAGCGCAACTCAAACAAGGAAAATAGGAGATGAAGAACTTCGTACAGAGTATGAGAAGAATTTTCACAAGGATTTCTATCGATTGTTAGACATGGTAGAAAAATTGTTTGCAGATTACGAGAAGAGAGTGGCAAAGAAGGAAAAGAAGAAGAAATCTAAAGCAGAGGATGATGCTGCAGAAGATCAAGGAATTGGAGGAGACCCTTCAAAGCCTCCATCTACATCTTCAAGTTCAATCTCTTCTTCCTCTTCCTCTCATTCTCATCATTCTAATTTCCATCAGAATGCTTCTAAAAATCCATTATTGAAATTAGATGTCAAATTTAATTTTCCCATGTTTAATGGAGAAGAAAATGCAGATAAGTTAAATAATTAGATTAGACAGATCTAAGTTTACTATCTTGTACAACATATCAAAGAGGAAGAGGCGAAGATTCGATTGGCATCTTGTAAGGTAGCTAGAGAGGTAGTGGGGGGGCCCAGAGGGYCCATAGTGATAATAGTGGAGACCATTCAATGTAAGGTGGACTAGGTCCACTATATTATTAAATAAGGTCCACTATGGTAGTTAGATATAATAAATGGGTAGTTAAATATAATAAATGTAAGAGGACTTCTTAGAAGGTTATACTTCTACAATATTTCTTCTCTAGAATGTTCTTAGGTGATGGTAGCACTATATAAARGGGTTCAAGCAATGTAATGAGACATGAAGAKAAGTGTTGTGTTTGGAGCTGTAGCTCAATAGGAGGATGCCCCCTCGAAGAGGCAAGTGAACATGAGAGGATCCCTTCCATAATAGGATCCATTGTATGGTGTTTCCCTACCATAAGGGTTTGATAGTAATAAAGAAGATTTTGCATATTGTTCTTGTAGATATGTTGTGGTTCTTTTGTATTCAATATTTGGTTCTTAACAAGTGGTATCAGAGCACTCTTCTTGGCAGACATTATGGACAAATATTTTTTATTTTTGCAGATTTTGTTTTTGGAGAAGAAAAAAGAGGTCCATGATATTTCAGAAAATTTTGGTATATTTCTGTGCAAAATTTGCATAAACATGTTGTAGATATAATTTTCTCTCAGAAAAACACCCAATTTGAAAAACAAAATTGTCCGAAACAGAGTCCGGGAAGTCAAGATATTGAAGTTTTAAGATCTGTAATTTTTCAAGGTTTTTTCCGCGGATGGCGGTGAGATTTTATTTATTTATTTATGTAGCATCTGGAGGCCGAATTTTCCCAAACAAATTACAGATTTGAGTTCCTCTCACAATTTTACCCAATTTAAAAAAAAAAAAAAACAGTCGAAACGGAGTTCGGGAAGTGAAGTTATGAACATTTTAAATTCAACAGTTTTTCAGGGTTTTTCCGGGAAACGCCGTGATTTTCTACAGTAATTTATTGTTCTATTTTTTGGGTTTTTCGTGATAGTGGAGAGATTGTAGAGTTCATAAATTTTCATAGGGTGCTCATATGGATATTTCTTCTCAAACCCTCAAAGAAATTCTATAGATTACTGAAGCATTCAAAGCCCAATTGTTTCACACATTTAATGACAGATTGGATGGCTTTGTAGATGGCCTCAATGATAGTTTTCACAGTATTCAAGATTATTTGGATCACATGCAAGAAATATTTCTTATGGAGGACCTCAGAGATGAATATAATTAAGAAATATATGCTTGGTATGATTTTGAGGCTGATTGCGATGGTTGGTATATTGATAGTTGTCGTTTCTGGGATGACAACGACTTCCATATTTTATTT
Organism: Picea glauca; assembly: GCA_000966675.3. Taxonomy (NCBI): domain Eukaryota; kingdom Viridiplantae; phylum Streptophyta; class Pinopsida; order Pinales; family Pinaceae; genus Picea; species Picea glauca. The sequence continues at coordinate 81,646 of JZKD02S1791957.1, read as the reverse complement.
TATGACTCTACTCCACCTGCTATAGAGAACATCAATGTCCCACATCAGGAGCTAGTTACCAACGTCTAGCCTGCATATTCTACAATGGTATTGTTCCTTCCAGATTCATTTTTGATCCTCTCCCACTATGTGGATGCATATTCTTATTTGGATCCACATGATAGGTGTTAGTATTGGGAGCATCATTTTCAGTTGGTTATTGGGTGCTGATATCTTCCATGTGGGGGTTCACATGAGAAATTAGACATGAGATCTTGGTTTACAATGATAGTTGGACTACTTCAGCATGGTGACTACCATTTCTCAATGGGACCTTGGTTCTCTAGTCTACTTCAGCACTATGGCCCACACTTATCCATGGGACCCTAGTATATGGTTGTACATCAAGCGTTGGGGACAACACTTTCATAAGGGGGATGGAATGTAAGGTAGTTAGAGAGGTAGAGGGGGGAGCCAAAGGGCCCATAGTGATAATAGTGGAGGCCATTCACTGTAAGGTGGACTAGGTCAACTATATTATTAAATAAGGCCAACTATGGTAGTTAGATATAATAAATGGGTAGTTAGATATAATAAATGTAAGAGGACTTTTTAGAAGTTTCTACTTCTAGAAGATTCCTCCTCTAGAATGTTCTTAGGTGATGTTAGCACTATATAAAGGGGTTCACACAATATAATGGGACATGAAGAGAAGTATTGTATTGTGAGTTGTAGCTCAATAGGAGGAAGCCCCCTCAAAGAGGCAAGTGAACAGGAGAGGATCCCTTCCATAATAGGATCCATTGTATGGTGTTGTCCTACCTCAAGGGTTTGATAATAATAAAATAGTTTTTTCATATTATTCTTCTATATCTATTGTGGTTCTTTTGAATTCAGTTCTTTGGTTCTTAACACTTCTCTTCGATTGGAAGGCACAAACCTTGTATGGTGGGAGAGAAAACTTCAAAAAGGTATCAAAAATAATGGTAAACTCCTTTCTTCATGGTATGAATTTACATCTACATTGAAAAAACAATCTTATCCATTGGGCCATGTTCAAAAAGACATGATGGAATGGAAGAATTTGAGTCAGGGTAAAGGTCAGAGTGTTCATAGTTTCACATAAACGTTTTGGAAAAAGACACTTGCATTGAATGTTCCTTTAGATTCTCAGGAGACTTTGATGAAATATATTGGTGCACTTCACAATTACATTCATCATACATTGTTTTTGTTTAATCACACAAACTTAGATGAGGTGTGTGTGAAAGAAACTCACCTTGAAAGCAAGGGAAATAATATACAGGAAGACCACAGAAAGAAGCCTTCCAAGTTCCAAAACAACAAGTTCAAAGGGAAAAGAAAGGAAAATAAAAAAATGATAGCAAAGAAAGAGGAAGGAAATCCCTCTTTCACTCATTGCAAGAAATATGGGAACAATGATGAGCACTGTTGGAAGCTACATCCAGATCCAAAGCCTAAGAGATTTGGTGGAAAAGGGAAGCCGAAAATTGTTCCTATGGTGCTACAAGACCTTGGTTCTGATTCAGGTGATGAAATGAGGATTACAGTCGTTGGGGTACAAAGTAAAATTTCCTTTCATTCTAGTTCAAGTTCTATAAGTAAATCCCATGATAATGAAAGAAGAAGAAGTGAATTGTTTCATATAAGAGTTGTATCTAAACACACAAAAATAGATACTCTATTTGATTCGGGTTCTCAAGTTAACTTAATATTAGAAACCATTGTTAAAAAGTTGGGCTTAAAAACACAACCTCATCCTAAACCTTACCCTCTTGGTTGGGTGTGTGACAATGCAAAACTAAATGTCACCAAGCAATGTAGAGTTAGATTTTCCATTGCTTCCAAGTTGATAGACGAGGTTGATTTGGATGTTGTCCCACTTGATATCTGTGGCATAGTTTTGGGAAGCCCCTACCTTTATGATAGAAATGCAGACTTCTTCATAAATGAGAACAAATACCATCTCACAAAAGATGGAGTAGAATACATTGTTAGAGCCCCTGGTACGAAATTTGATTCAACCATTGTTAATGCAAGACAAATGAAAAGACTCATCAACACTAACAAGAGATATGTGCTCATGGTTGTGAGAGAAAAATATGCTGAGACATCTGATACTTTACAAGGATGTAATCCATCACATAAAGNCAAAACTTTGAACAACTATTGACACTTACTAACCCCATTGTTGTTTTCATTTACTTATGCTATAATATTATCCATGCAACATTTTTTTTACATCTTTAAAGCAATTGAAAGATTGGCTAAAGCATAGTAATCATTGCTTCTAATGAATATTGGTATTTGTAACATTGATATTGTAAATAGTCATTTCTCATTGTGAAGCTTCTTTAGCATTTATTGTGAAATGATGTATTGTGGTTATTTGTTATTATACATCATTGATTTGCTTCATCAATATTGTCAATCAATTGCTTTATATCAGAATTCCTTGATTATATGAAGTGCTAACCAGCAAGTGATCTTGCAAATATATAGTTTTCTTGTTGCTTTGTCTCGGGTTGGTACAATTCTAGTTATCATTCATATTTATTGGTTGTTTAGCCTGACATTCTGATCGATGGTGATTTATGAGGGGGAAAAGAGCTATTCTATCGAGGTGATAGTGGTAGGATAGTCTCAATTTCGCCAGTTTGCCTTTATTTTACCTATCCTTTACTTCCAAGTACAAACTGCATGATAACATTTTAGCGCCGTTGTCGGGGAACACTGAGTCAATTCTCCTCAAAGACGACACTTTTCAGTAAGCCTTTCCTCAAGAGCCTTTATCTTACAAGCTTACCTGGCGACTCCACTAAGGGTGATTCCCTTATCTCTTTGATAATTTCAAGCAAAATATCTGGCGACTCCACAAATGATGACCCGTAGCGGGCATCAATACTTACCTCTTTCTACCGTGGTCTCTGTTACCGCTACAAACCTTGTTACCTCCATAAGTTCTCCTAAATGGTCTCACCAAGAAATCTTTGGCCCTATGGATTTAGCTAACACCCAAGGGGGATTACATGATCTACCCAAAAGGGTTGTCTCATGGATCAAAAATTTCTTAGGGAAAGAAGAATCCGGTGGTAACTCACATTGGACTCAATTTTGTGAAGGATTTCAGTTTCATCAATCCGAACAAGAACACCCTGATGTCTTTATGAGACTTTTCGCAAGCTCTCTCGCTGGGAGTGCGAGGACCTGGATTAAGGGTCTCCCAAAAGAAAGCATGAAAACTCCCAAAGAACTAGAATGAGATTTCAGAGTAAGGTGGTGTAAACAAGAAAATGAACAATCCTTATACTCTCAATACATCCATATTTGCAAAGGATCCAATGAAAGTATCAAGGGTTTCAATGATAGATTCAATCTTCTCCTTAAGAAACTCTGACCCAACCCCAACTTAGAGGAAGTCGTTCTCCAGCACTACTTGATCTCCTTAGAAGGAATTTTGCAATACACCCTCAAGCATCGGTTACCCTCAACCTTAGATGAGGCACACGATTTTGCTTACCAAATTGAGGAAAATGTTAAGTTTGAAGACTCCATCCATCAAATCAACCTTTTGCAAAATGATGACCCCTGGGAATCAAGTGATGAGAGTTGTATAGAAACTGAACTTAACCTTCACGAAATCCTTGAGGTGAAACCCATTGCCCCCCGTAGGAAGTGGAGCACATGTTCCACCAACATACAAGATGTTTCCTACTTCTCTCAGGAAGAGGAACTTCCCAAGAAAATTGAACCCCTCCAAAACGTTTTTGTTTCACACAAAGGTGAAGAGGTTGAAGCTTCCTTGCCACAAATTTATAGAGATGAATTTCCTGAAGAAGTTTCTCCTTTTTTCCACTAGGTAGAAAGCATTGGACCAAAGTATGGGGAGGTCACACATTTTTATGTCACTCTCCAAATTAATGAATCCCTCCTCCATAATTGTGTCTTTGACCTAAATGCTACGACCAACATCATGATTGAAGGGGTCATCCATCAGTTAGGCCTAAGCCTTTCACAACCAAACACACATGGAGGTTTCCCAAAGGGGGTTATTAAAAATTTGGACGTTAACTTTAACTCTTGCCCTAGCACTCCTTTTACTATTGATGTGATGGTGATAGATGCTTTGAGCAATTGAGACATCATATTCCACAAATAACTCTAGATAACTTGGTTGGAAGCTTCCAAGACCAAGGATCCAAAATAGTCATACCTCACCCTGAAGGAGGATTCTTCACCCTCCACAAGGAACCCCTTGTAGGATCTGTTGATGGGTATGAAATCCCTTGATTCAACAGCAGGAACCAAACCTACCACTGAGGCCTAGTTAGACTCTGCAACATTTAAAGATGGAATGGTTCTCCAGATCTTGCGATTCGGCCAAATTATTGATGGGATTTGTGTTTTCTTATGAAGGTTCTTCCTTCAGTTAGGACTGTTTTCTTCTGTATTTTCTCTTGGGCGGGATTGGTATGAGAGATGCAAACCAATATAAGCCAACTTGACAACAAATGTGATTAAGTTTTAACTACTGGGGAAGAGGCTGAGCTTGGGATAACCCGCTACTCAAACATGCAAACAATGATTCTATACCACATGCCTAGTACTAATACATCAACCATGTGAGCATCCAATTACTTTATGAGAAACTATTTATTAGAAAGAAAGCACATATGTAATAAGATAATGGCAAGCAAAACAATTCATCTACCATAACCATTCATCACATAATAACACAACAATTAATTTTCATCATTAAAGCCAAGAACATTAAAACATTGCACCAGATAACTTGACAACATAATTAATTGCTCTTATTCATTACTACATCCTTCATGAAACATGATAGGAAGTAGTTCTTCTCCAAGTCCAATCACATGCATTTGATGAAAATAGTTTGTCTTTGGTCCAGAAGGACTTCTCAATTCATAGAAGTTTCAAAATAATTATTAACAACCAGAAAGAAAGAGTTCTTACAACAACCATCGACCTTTCACTAATTGGTCAATGTCTATATTTATAATATAAACTTTAACTGAAATTAACGTCTAAGTGCAGTTTAAGCAAAACAAAATTCACCACGTGGCATCATCTTCTGACAGTTTCTTTAATAGTCAACCCAAGATATCTCTTGAAAAGGGCGAGTTCTCTCATATTCAGACCAATTGACAAACAATTCATCACAAGTTTGGGCCCATGGAGATCTATTTTGTTCCATCGCAGCCGCATATATTCCCCTGATGTCCACTGTATGCGCTCGATACTTT
>JZKD02S1791957.1:46184-57020 GCA_000966675.3 Picea glauca | reverse complement strand
CCCAATCCTATGATTGCATTCACTGTTTCGTCAACTCTTAAGAAGTAGGCTGCAATATTCTCATCTTCCTTCATTTTTAGTTGTTCGAACTGACCTCTGTAAGTTTTAAGTTTTGTTGCTTTGAGTTTTGTATCTCCTTCATAAATATTCTGAAGCTTGTCCCAAATCTCTTTGGTGGATTTACAATGTGCAACTTTGGTGAATAATGTTTCACTGAGACCATTCAAAACTGCATTTGTAGCTTTGGAATTATTCTGACCAAGTTTCACCGATTTTTCATTTGTTGGTGGAACTGGTGGTACTCTGTATCCATCTACAATTGATTGCCAAATTTCAAACCCCTGTGCTTGTATACATGTCTTCATCCTTATGCTCCAAAAAACATACTTTTGTCCATCAAAGTGTGGTATTCCATTTTTATATGAGTTGGTACTCTCCATGATATATCTTTCAGTGGTTAAACTGATTTCTGAAGGAACCTGCTCTGATACCAATTGTTGGATTACTGAGAGGGGGGGTGAATCAATAATAACGTAATTATAATCGTTTTTCTCCAAATAATCCAAGTGTTATATCAATGTAGAATTATTATCCAATAATGAGCAATAAGAAATGAAAAATCACACACATACACAGTACACCAATGTTTTACATAGAAACCCAAATCGGGAGAAAACCACATAATGCTTTATCTTATATGTCTTGAAGAATTACATTCATTGGAAGCACCAACTTCCTTTGTTTTCCAGCTGCAACTAGAAGGAGCCTCCAACCCCCTAGTTTCTCAGGATACAACCTGAGGGAAGCTCCAACTCCCCAATTCTCTGGCTATAACCCCCTATGTTCTTCAGCTACAACCAAAAGGTGGCTACAACCACCTATCCTTGCCTCGTCCAACCGCCCTAAAGTAGAAGTAGAATGATGGAACCATTGTCACACTATCACTGTGAGATATACCAATGTTTTTATGGGGATTTCTTCAAGGGTTGACATCAATGACAACTGACCTTAATCAACAAAAGTTTCTTTAACTCCTGATACATGAGAGGTTCCAGGGATGGATGATACTTTCGGAGCTTCAGTTGGAAATTTTTTACTTTTGGTTTTAACGACATTGTGTGTTGAATGATGCGGGTATCATACGTTTTCAGATCCCTATAGGACCAAGCGAAGACATCCTGGTATTTTCTAAGCAATTTGAGATAATCTTTCCTTTCTTCTTTAGATATAGTCTTGCCGAGATTCACATTCTTTGGGTTCTCTGGGGTCCCAAGATTTATAGTTTCATGTAGGGGATAGGAACTACCGGTCTTTGCGTTTCTAGATCCCTTAAATCGTTCTTTCAGATCAAACATATTTTCTAGATTAGCTATCCCTTTCGAGATTGTGTGAGCCTTTGATTTACCCATAGGCTGGCCTGTCTGAGGATCGATCTCTGTTGATTGCTATTGGAATTCTTCATCGTCAATAGCGAGATATTTGAAGTTGTCTTGCTTGGTCAAGAAGTTTATGATCTGTTCATCTCCTTCAAATATTTTCCAATTGGCTATGTTATTAGGTACCAATGGTTTGTAGAGCAGCTCCACAGTGAATCAGGAAGCTTCATAATCCTCTAGAGGTGACAGCCTGGAAGCAGTTGTGTCCAAGGAGTCATCCAGAGTATTCTTAGCTCTGGGGATCGTTGCAATATTGAAGGCTTCAAAGTGATCTATTAACCTATGCACCTCCTACTGATAGTTCTTTAGGTGAGGAGAATTGCAATGTATAGTATTCCTTACTTATCTAACAATAATTTCAGAGTCTCCGAAAACTTTCAATTCTTTGACATTCAAATCTATGGATTTCTTTAATCCTTGTACTAGGGCTTCATATTCAATAGTATTGTTGGTACATTCGAACTCTAGACTACAAGATAAGAAATGACATTTACCTTTAGGATCAATGAGGATGCACCCTGCTCCTGACCCTTCTTGCGATTTAGATCCATCAAAATAGAGGGCCCAAATTTTTGAACGACAATCGCTCTTTTCCTTTCCCTTGTTAATTTCGTGCCTTTCTATCTTTTGTCCCCTAATCTCCAGTGTGGGGTTCTGACTGAAGAGGGTGTCTCCTGTCAATATCGGTGACTCCTCTTGAAAAACCATTTCAGAGTTTTGGGTAAGATGGACGTCGAACAAGAGAAGAGCAAAGTTTCCGAAGTAGGAATCACAGGAATAATTGCCCAATACAGGGAAATATGTGGATGAGGGTTCGTTCAAGGTTTCTAGATCGGTGACCGTATGTTTCAAATATCTCTCCCTATCAATTATGATCATGTTCTTGTATACCTTCAACGGTAGCCAAAGGTGCACCCAGTCTGTACTAAAATACCCGTTTATCTTTTCATACCAATCTCGACTTAATAATAGCCCATATGCCTCTGAGATATCTACTACAATGATGCCAATCACTTGCACAAACATGGGATGCGTCGATATTCTAATCATCACATCTTTGAGTTCTCCTATGACCTTGACTTGGGTTTTATCTAGTTGAATGACATGTTTATCACTCTTGAGAGGAATGGCATTTAATTTTTTGAAAACAGAAAATGGCATAATGTTGGAAGACGCTCCAGAATCTACCAAACAATTATGAAGGTTCTATTGAAGACTTCAAATGTTAAGAGGAACAGTGGGATAGAAGGATTTTCCTTTCTATATCCCGAACATGTGTTCACAGTTGGTTTTCCCACCAGATATGTGGAAGACAAATTTCCTTCTGAACCATTACCTCTCGTCGGGTTTTCTACTGAGTTCAAAGCTTGCAACAGAAAGTCCTTCTGCCGAGGAATCCTGCATATGTCCATGACTGATATATTAGCCTTTAGCTTTTTCAAATATTTGACCATGCTGTAATCTAGTTTGGTCGATTCCTGGGTATGAATGCTTATAGGGTTCTTTTCCAGAGTGAAGGATTTTTTCGAGCGATTGGGAATTAACTTACTTTTCGAGGCCTGGGTGACGTCGATATCTTTCGAGCTAGGTAGAACTTTACTACGTGTCTGCACCACCAAAACTTCTGCGGATTGTTCCTGAGACTCAAACAAGTCGTCGGAAGGGATGATCAGGTCGGGATCCCATATCATCATGGTTGTATCTGATGGTGGGTCAATCTCTTCCTGGTCAGAAATATTCATAACCGAACTACTTGGATTTTCAGTGAGGGAGACGTCGTCTAGAAACCGATTGGCCATCAAATTCATGGCATGCACCCATTGAAGGCAGTCTCTTTCGGAGTGTTTTTTCTGATGATAAGTGCAGAAAGAGTCAGACACAACATTCCCTAGATCAATATTTAACTTAGTTGGGGGAGGTTCAATAGCTTTGAACGTCTGGTTTCTTTTAAAGAAAGGTTTATAGGGCCTTTGGCCTAGGTTTCCCTCTCCTACATTTCTCTTCATGTCTATGATCTCGTTTTATAATTTCTTAACCATGTGTTGTAAATCTTCTATATCCCCCTTATATTTGTCCAGAGTTTGTTCAGTTGGTTCCCCCGACGGTCTAGTCAAAAGGAGTCCCCTCCTGGGAGGGGGTTGGGCTTCTTTTTTTACTAGGGAGGCCTGACATTCTTCACATCCTTTCATCTGGAATTCTATTGTCTTGGACTCTTCAAAATTTTCCTCCAAGGTTTGCTTAGCGAATCTTTTTACAAACATAGAAATAGAAGCTGGGAGAATGTTAGCATAAACCTCGATTTGAAACTCCTAAGTTGGTCTTGCTGCGGGCTGGAATTTGTTTAAGATGGTCATGAATATTTGATTGAAATCTTTGAATCTTTCTTTCAGACTCATGGTGGCTGCGAACAACTCATCCATCATAGCTCCCGTAGTAGTTTGATATGCAAACTTATCTAGGAAATCTTTCTGGAACTTGGTCTAGATGGTTATAGATCCTACTGGCAGATTAAAATACCACGTGGAAGATGAATTTTCAAATGTGTAGGGGAAGAGTTTGTAGACTACGTCCTCATGTTGAACGTTCATAAGTCTGATCATGAGTATGAATTTCTTGATATGATCTTCGGGTAATCTAGAGGTTTCGGGATTGAACTTAGGCAACAACTTCTATGGATGCCCGGGAAGGTTATGGACTGGTCCCGGGAGGGCCAAAGTGTCTCTGGCTAACCAGGGTTGATTGTTCAGAGGGAAATTCCCCCTTTGATCATTATGGTTGTTGTTTCCTTCCATATCTTCAAACCCTAATTTAAACTCCTCTTCTTCCGAGAAATCGTCCGATTCATAGATGTTGCTGGCTGGTGTATGGGGTATCAAATCAAGAGGTCCTTGGATTTCGGTAATCATGAAATCTATTAAGTCTTCTACTGTGTGTACAAAAACCTCGTCGGGAGTGCTAACCACTGGTTTTCTTTGTTGTTTTCTTTGAGGGAGTATGGGAGCTAGGGATAACACACCGATTTTCTCGGTGTAGGCTCTTGTGATTCTTCTGAATTGATTTACTTCCTCGTGAGGAAGGGTGTAAGGTATTTCAAGGTGAAAAGGTTCTTCCTCGGACTTGGGTGAGTCACCCTCTTTGGGAGTACTCAACGTGTGTGGGATGTCTTGTGAATGACTAGTCATGCATGTGGGTTGTTAGGAATCTGTAGGTTGTTTGAAATGATATATACAATATATATTCAACCATTCATTCTCAGGCCCTCCTTCTAGTGCCAATTCTGTTGATGGGTCTAAAATCCCTTGATTCAATAGTAGGAACCAAACCAGCAACTAAGGCCCAATTAGACTCTACAACGTTTAAATATGGAATGGTTCTCCAGATCTTGCGATCTGGAAAAATTATTGATGGAATTTGTGTTTTCTTGTGAAGGCTCTTCCTTTAGTTAGGACTTTTTTCTTCTGTATTTTATTTTTGGTGGGACTGGTATGAGAGATGCAAGCCAGTATAAATCAACTTGACAACAAACAGGATTAAGTTTTAACTACTGGGGAAGAGGATGAGCTTGGGATAACACGCTACTCAAACATGCAGAAAATGATTCTATACCACATGCCTTGTACTAATACATCAACCATGTGAGCATCCAATTACTGTTTGAGAAACTAATTGTCAGAAATAAATCACATATGTAATAAGATAATGGCAAGAAAAACAATTCATCTACCATAACCATTCATCACATAATAACACAATGATCCATTTTCATCATTAAAGCTAAGAACATTAAAACATTGCACTAGATAACTTGACAACAAAATTAATTGCTCTTACTCATTACTGCATCCTTCATGAAATAGGATAGGAAGTAGTTCTTATCCAAGTCCAATCACATGCATTTGATGAAAATAGTTTGTATTTGGTTCAGAAGGAATTCTTAATTCATAGCAGTTTCAAAATAATTCTTAACAACCAGAAAGAAAGAGTTCTTACAAAAAACATCGACCTTTCACTAATTGGCAATGTCTTTATTTATAATATAAACTTTAACTGAAATTAAAGGCTAAGTGTAGTTTAAGCAAAACAAAATTCGCCACTTGGCATCATATTCTGACAGTTTCTTTAACAGTCAACATGAGATATCTATTTAAAAGGGTGAGTTCTCTTGTATGACCAACTGACAAACAATTCATCACAAGTTTGGGCCCATGGAAATCTGTGTTGTTCCATCAGAGTTGCATATATTCCCCTGATGTCCACTGCATGTGTCCGGTAATTTGCTAGACTAGATTCCAACTGTTGTAGCATGGTTCAGGCATTGATCGAATGTTTTTCGAATCGTATCACTTGCCCTGGTCTTGCATCGGTCATCTTGGCAAGTTCTTCGGTCCATAGGGAATCTTGTTTAGCATGCGACTTCACTATGTCGCTCAGGTTGATGAAATTTTCGGGGGTACCGAACTCGAAGAGTCCGATATATTTCATCACTTTATTCATTTTCTCCTAGTGCTTCTTGCATCAGATCCACTGCTCTTGGATTTCTCAGTGTGGGTCCCGAGACATATTAGCCCAGTACTCGTCTGACATCTTCATACAATTAAGACTACTTTTTCCAACCATCCGAATGCCATGTTCTTCTTTGTTTTGGCCCTTTTGGACTGCCTCAATGTACTCGAGTCTTTCTACTGCTTGATGCGCCCTTTCATACCATTTCTCCATATCCTTGCATGTCGCGAGTGCGATGAGAGTGTCCTCCTGGAACTCATCTATTTTCGTAGTTAACAAGTGTCACTCTTTCTTGAATTCGTTGTAAACTTCTTCGAACTAACCTTTTAGGTACACGGTAGTCTGCGTGGTTCCTTTATAGTATTCGGCCAGGTGATGCAAGTGTTAGAGCTCCTTTAGGGAAAAAACGAGTTCCTTTTCGTCTCTCTTGGCTCAATCCAGGGTGGCATCCGAGAGTTCCTTTCCTACGCCGATAAGTTCAGACGTTCGGGTGTCTGCTGTGTTGATAAAGTTCTCCTCTGTAGCAACCAAGATGGAGTGATCCAACGTGATCCTTCTTTTTTTCATCCTTTGCATGATGGCCTTTCTCTTTTGATCGTAGGAGACATCATAGATATCTGCTACCTCGTCTACCAGCTTTGGTATCTATCGATCACCCCACGTGAGTGTGTTTCCCAGGCTGTCAGTGATGTATACTCGTTCAAGATTGGGCTCTTGAACTTCCTTGATGTGCCTCGTAGGCCCGACCTCTTCTCGATGCTCGTCAGGGATTTGAGTATTGGGCAGAATAAAGAGATTGGGTACATCCTCGTTACTTACTTTCTCGTTGGCCGCAAAACCATCGATTTCCTTTTGTGGGGATTCTTTCTTCAGCTCCTCCGGTTCAGGCTTGTGCTTCAGAGTTATTTCGAGGCCACTTTAGGCTTCTGTTTCCTTTTGCAAGGACCTCTTTTGTTTGAACTTTGGGCTCTGGGGAAGAAGTCTTCTCAGAATGTTTTTCCTCTTGGACACGCACAAGGGTGTCATGAGATGACTCCAAGATCTCATCGTCATTGTATATATTTATAAGCTTGCTCAGAGGGTTAGGCGCACGTGTTCCGACCGACACCTTGCATGTCTTTGGTTGAGTCCTCCCGCCTACCGACGACCTTGCTGATGATGCAGTGGATTCTGAGCCATCCGACCCATTGATGTTACCAAGGTTTGTGAAATCAGGGTTGCCTGTCTCTGTAGGGCCTCCTTCTCGGATATCGATTGGAACCCTAGGTGTTATGATGAGGTTCGGTTTATCCTGCATCCACTTCATTAGCAGCTGGGCCCGCTGCCACAGAAGTCCCCTCGTCCCCTATTCAACTTGAACCTCGAGGGAATCCCTAATTAGTACTGGATATTCCTGATAAACTTATGCGGCTCTGATGGCTTCTTAGGGGTCTCCCACCACTTTGAATGGTTCCAATGCTATCGTTCCTTCTCGGGTCCCAAGAATTACTTGCTCCAAGGTCGTCGCTTGTGCTTCCCAACTCATGGCCCTGAACTGGGTTGTTCTAGGGTCAGTCATCCTTGCTGCCACCTCATTCCATTCTTGAGCATTTTCAGTGAAAATTTCATCTTCAAACTGGTCATGGGCATAAGGTCAACATGATGATACCTGTGATGCATGTTTAGGACCAGACCATTGGGATCATGTTTGCGAAAACGACCAGTTTCGAACTAGAATTCCAGTTGACTTAGCCCTTCTTGCTTACCATGCGCAGTGTCTTTGACCATGTAGAAACCCATAAGGTATGAAGGCCCACTTCTTGTCCTTTACTAAAGTGGAACTATAACCTTGCAGAATAGTCTGATAGAAAATTTCCTCTAACACTAGCCAATCTGGGACATATACAGGTAGAAAATGGGGTGCCCCTGTGGCACCGAAAATCCTAATATAGGTTTCATGCTCATCTAGATACCAGTGACCTACTTTCTATATAACCTTTTTTGCTTCATCTGATAGCCTCGGGCACTCTTTTTTGAACAAGAAAAAATAAATGTGTGCAATAAACTGGTCACAGATGAGAGAAAAATATTTCTTGTACATGTTTTCCCATAGAATGTTGAAGTATACATGGACCAGGAGCTTAGAGGAGTGCCAGTTTAGGTTCATTCCAGAGAAAACGTTCCTAGCTCAGATGACATCCAACAGATACAAGGCCATATAGAAGGAGAGGGTTTCTCCCTCTTTCGGCATCTAGTCTTGTCATATGCAAGTGCTCATCTATTTGGAGATGATGGCACCCCAATTGAAGCTCATGCCTGAAATGGCTACTGTATAAGCTAGAGGCATCCAAGCCTCTGAAAACTGGGAGAAATATTTCTCCCCATGTAACCTGTAGAGAATATCCATCAGGTATATGTATGGTTCCCTTAGATTGGCCGTCGGATACCAGCCAGAAGTCCGGCTCGTGAATTTTTTGTCTTCCCTCTACCATGACTCCATGATTTTGCTGGTGTCGTGTGCTGTATAGAAACTTACAATGAAATCGGTGCTCAGCTTCTCCTCCGGCTCCTTGAGCTTGTACTAACTTTGAATCTCTGATGGAAAAAAAAACCCCGACACACTCACCGTTATCATCATTAATCAAACTTGTTGTGCATCAATGTGGTCAATGAGCCACTTTAGGAGCTCAATGCAAGGAAACACTGTAGTCTAGCTTGTCACCATGTGCAGATACACCCTAAAGATATTTGGAATGACATCATCATCGAGTCTTCTTGTACCGGGATCGTTGTACGGGGTATACTCGAGGGGTTCTTCATTCTTTATTTTCTTAAACAATTCTTCCCAGTGAGGGAATGCTTCTTTGGTCCCAGTGTTCGCCTTTGTGTCTCCGAAGTCCGGGGACTGGACAAAGACCTTCTTGGTGGTCGTCTTAATGACGTGCACCGGTGTTGGAGCGAATTCTAATTGCCTTGCAACTACTGGGGAGGATCCCTCTCCCGTTTCTGGTTCTTGCAGCTTCGACGCTCTTGGGGATTTACTGGTAGTGGGTTTCTTTGGAGGCATTTTTCCTGCAATTAAACAGTCTTTTAAACATGCATAAAGAGTAGTGTTGGGTTGAAACAGATGAAATGAAGCTGGAAAAACACCATAAACCCATACATACCTGTAATGCTCACTACGATTGTTTCTTAATACTTACTGACCCTTGGGAGCCTTCTCTGGCTTGTTAGCCTTACTCTTCTGTGTGTTTTGACCTCCTTTCCGTGCATAATAGGATCATACACAATGACTTAAGAGAATATAATGGGGAAGATCCTATCAATCGTATCAATTAGTTAATACAAGTAATGAATGCAATTCAAAACAAAATGTCGTCGGATCTCTGCAAATAAATTTTAACTAGTTGACGATGGAGGTGCGGAGGGAGATGCATTGTATCAGCAAGCTTAAATAGTCCCCTTTGATTTGAGCACGAAAAATCAACTAATGCGCGATCCACAAATTAACTAACATTTTAAATGTGTCGTACCTAACCTATCTAAGTGCTAAAACGTTGTATCACATCGCGTCTCTTCAGTGTATAGATCGAGAATCGTCTATTATCCTTGCGTATATTTCCGTTGATACACTTTCGACGAACACTCCCGACACCGGTGGTGTCGGGGATCGGTGACCACAGAAACTTTAAGTGCGTAACTTCTTGGTGGGTTATCATTTTTGTGATTGTCTGACGCTAAAAACGTTTCGGGGGTCGCTAATCAGCGATATTATTCTTTTACTCGCACGATGCTTACCTTTTTTCGTTTTTCTGCCATAGCCAAATGGATCGGTCTTCGGCGATATCTTTAGTGGAGCTTACGTGGGGATGAGAAAAACCTCCTACTACCGATCCCGACGAAGATCGACGCTCGACTATTTTGAACTTCTCAAGCAGTTTTCGTCACTTTTAATCTTTCCCGATGCCGAATTTTCTAAGCATGTTGGAGAGAGCTTCAGTCTGTCAGTTTCTTAAGTAATTGTCAAGTCCCTTTTTTAAAGTTAAGATGATTCCTTATATGTTCAAGCAGACTTTAAACAAT
Organism: Picea glauca; assembly: GCA_000966675.3. Lineage (NCBI taxonomy): Eukaryota > Viridiplantae > Streptophyta > Pinopsida > Pinales > Pinaceae > Picea > Picea glauca. Next base: position 47,019 of record JZKD02S1791957.1, on the reverse strand, counting down.
TCAAACATGAAATCATAAAAGGTAAGCATAGGCAGCAGTTTCATACTGAAGTGGAAACAGTCAACACAAAAGATCAAGTGTAACCCAAAAAGTAGAAATGGGCATAGAATTTTTAGGGTGTGTTGAGTGCTCAATAGGATCCTTAATTGAAACCCCGATGAACCAAATGATTATCTCCTGTGTATTAACAATGACATCGATAATTGGTTCATCCAAGGAGGAAGTTCTGGAAGTGATACTACCGAAACACATGAGGGAATTTGGACTCTAGAGTTTGATGGATCTCATTCAAGCTCTGGGTTAGGGGTTGAGATTGTCTTAACAACCCCTTCCCGGGAAACCTTCTACTACTCTTATAGGTTTGAGTATCACTGTATGAACAACATTTTTGAATATGAATCATTGATCATAGGTCTCAACCTAGCAATTGACAAAGGTGTCACATACTTGAGGGTAAAGGGGGATTCAGACCTCATAGTATCACAAGTGTTTCTATAATTTGCTACCAAAAATGAAAAGTTGAAGAGGTATCGTGATCTTGTGCAATCCATTTCAAAATAATTTAAGATAGTATCAATCGAAGCCATTCCCTGAGAAGAAAACCATGTGGCATATGCCTTGGAAATTTCTTCTTCTACCTTGCAACCTTGTGATGGTCCACTCCGAGACCTATGCAAAATGGAAGTTCGTTTTAGACCTCTATCCCAGATAACTTGGAACATTGGCAAGTATTTGAAGATGATGACCAGATCATTAGGTTTATGGATATTAGCAAAGAATTCACCGATTCCCAACTAAATTTCCTAGTTGATTCCATGAACTTGGATGTTGTGAA
>JZKD02S1791957.1:29674-43087 GCA_000966675.3 Picea glauca | reverse complement strand
CATTGGTATGGTATAAATTGAGGGTTTTTACTCTCATTTTCTCATCATCTTTCACTCACACTTGTGTGAGGTCTGAAATTTGCACCCTCTTTAGGGTTTTTGGCTGAAATTACTAGTGCCCACTTGTTGAAGGAGGCTTTTATTGGCTATTTTCTACGTTTTCTTGGTGGAAGGTTTACAACAAGGGTTTGACATTAATGATACTTGGTGAATGTAAGTGAATTTCTGCAATCCTTCATTTGTTTGAATGGTTATGGTGTTTCTACTTACATTTTGTTAATGAAATTTGATGGATTAAACCTTAGGAAATAAGCGCATGTTGGTGTCCTTGTTTCAAGTCCCTACTGGGTTATGCTAAAAGACATTTTATTTGTTGAATATAAATTTTAGGGCCTTGCCATTGCAACACCCTACCATTCACTCTTCAAGCTAGTCGTTTTTGCTTTGCCTCTTGAGCTAAAGAAGAAGGAAGACACACTAAGGCCTAGGTTTACTACACCTTAGTGAGTTGTCTTCCCCTAGGGTTGATAGGTCGAAGCCTTGTCTTAAAAACACTTCAACCATCATATCCCTCTTGTCTTTGGCTCTTTCATTAACATTTCAACCCTTCAACTTTTGCAGCTAGTTGAGTCCATTTTCCCTAATAAAGCATTGATCTAAGACTTTCTATGTTTGAGTACCTTGATCACAAATATCCAAAACTTTGAACAATTGTTGAAACTTACTAACCCCATTGTTGTTGTCATTTACTTATGTTATAATCTTATCCATGCAATTTTTTTTTTACATCTTTAAAGTAATTGAAAGATTGGCTAAAGCGTAGTAATCATTGCTTCTAATGAATGTTGGTATTTGTAACATTAATATTGTAAATCGTCATTGCTCATTGTGAAGCTTCTTTAACATTTATTGTGAAGGGACGTATTGTGGTTATTTGTTATTATACATCATTGATTTGCTTCATCAATATTGTCAATCAATTTCTTTATATCAGAAGTCCTTGATTATATGAAGTGCTAACCAACAAGTGATCTTGCAAATATATAGTTTTCTTGTTGCTTTGTCTCGGGAAGGTACACTTCTAGTTATCATTCATCATTATTGGTTGTTTAGCCAAACATTCTAATTGGTGGTGATTTGTCAGGGGGGGGAATTTACTTAGACATAAGCCTTTGCCTTGTCAAAACCCCAATTCACTGGGGACGTCTCCCCTGGGCCTACCACCCTAAACAAAAAGAGTTATCCTATCGAGGTGATAGTGGTAGGTTAGTCTCAGTTTCGCCAGTTTGCCTTTCTTTTACCTATCCTTTACTTCCAGATACAAACTACGTGATAACACAACCAACACACAAAGAAGAAGAATCGAACATCAATGAAGGACATAGAAAAATATGTGACAACCATAAAATTCCTAGGAACAATAATGATGAATGTCATGCTAGATATTCATTATTGGTTGAAATGGAAACCTTAGAATCTAATTCATCCATGATGCCACTGAGTCCCATGGATAGAGGAAAAATGGACCAGAAATGTGAAACCTGGTGTTACTATTGTCACCACAAAGGTCTAGCTATATGAGCTAGGGGATCCCAAGGAAGGTGAGTGCATATTCCACTCATGGATGTGGATGAAGGAGGCACCACTACATTTGATTGTTGATAGAAACAACAAAAAAAAATTGATCTCAACATATGTCATTAAAAATAGAAATTTTCCAATGATGGTGCATCCCTAGTTATACACCATCAATTGGTTGAGACAAGGACGATACATTTCTGTTAGTGAGCAATGTCACCTACAATGTGGAATCAAATACTTAAAAATTGAGGTATTATGTGGCATTGCCCCTCTTGCAATTTGCGATGCTCTTTTAAGACAAACATATATGAGGAGGCATCGTTTTGTTTATCAATCTCAGTGTCACAATGTTGTTGGGTAAATTAAGGAATTGATTTGACAATGTATGCCTCTCTACTCAATTGACCTATATATATTTTCTCTCATGAAGAATGTGGATATCAAATGCCATATTTAAGGGACACCTTCAACCAATACCCTCACACTATTGGAGCCCTATTATTCTCTTGTAAGAGAAATGTGGAACACAACAATTATGTGTTGACAATAGGTTCTTGAATAAAATCATTATCAAGAATTGGTACTTAATACCATGCATTGATGATTTGCTTGATCGATGCAAAGAAACCAAGTTTTTCAAAAAGACTTATATTAACTCAAGCTATCCCTAGGTGCCAATCTAGTCAACTAATGTGTGGAAGACAACCTTCAAGTCTAAGGAAGGTCTCTTTAAGTGGTTGTTCATGCCCCTTAGCTTAAATAATTTACCAACAACATCATGAGTATGATTGATGATATTCACAACCATTCACCAATTATTTTGTGGTCATATACCTAGAAAACATCCTAGTCTTCAATAGAACTTGTTTGAGGCACATTTAGCCAATACCAAAAAACATATGACAACATAACCTACATGCCAACCTGGAGAAGTGTTCATTCAACATGTGGATATATCAATATCTAGGATACATCTAAACATTAGTTAATGTAGATTCAACCAAGATCCAATTCATTCATAATTGATGACCCTTGAAGATAGTAATGGAGCTCCATAAATTCTTGAGCATCACCAACTTTTGTTGAAGGTTTGTGTTGAGGTTCTTGCATATTTTTTGGAACCTGAGCTAGGTGAACAAGGGTGGAGCTAGGACTGAGTTCTTTGGATTAAGGCATAACATAAATCATTCGAGGAGTTGAACCATCACCTATGCAGAACAATAGTGCTCATTCTTCTATATTTGCAACGACAATTTTAAAATGAGACAAATGCCATAGATTATGTCATTGGTGTAGTCCTCACACAACATGGATATTTGATGCCTATTATAGAAAGAAACTCTCTGATATGGTCTGTAGATACCCCACCTATGGAAATGATATTTATTCCATTGTCTAATCCTATCGATTGTGGAAGCATTATCTTATGGGAAAGGAAATGGTCATCCATACCTACCACATGTCTCTATCATTATGTAGAAATACAGGAAGATGTAGAACGATCATCATCATAAGTGGTATGTAGCTTCAACAATTCCGCCTGAATATCCTATACAGAAAGGGAAGTACCAATCAAATTGAAAACTACCTAAGATAATCTCTATTTGTGGTACTAACCATAGTTCTATTCAAAGTCACCCCAATTGCATGATGGCGATCCTAAATTTATTGCTACAAGTTCAATAAACAAGGCATATCCACAAAAGTGAACACCTTAAGGAACTGCTCACACAAACATATCAAATATTAGTACACTAGTGTATTATGTGGTTAAAACCCTCAAAGAGGGAAATAGTCCATGGCCCTGGCCAACACAATCACTTGAGGCAATATATAATGAAAAATAAAAATATTTTACATATGAATTTCTCACAATTGATCATCAACAACTGAGCCTCCATGCTCTTAAAGTAGGGATCATGGACCAATTGTGTGTTAATCAATAATCCAATAGCCATTAGTATCGAGTAGAAGATGATTTTTCAAATCACTTTATGTCTACGATATAATCGTGACTATCAAATTAGATGATTACAATTTCACACTAAAGAAACACACTTTACCTAAAGACACTTTAGATCAATTTGATCTTAACTAACTCCTAAGTGTCTATATGTCCTAACATCCCCCCTTAAGAACATCTCGGGATAGAATTGAAGGATTTACAAAGGTGACACAATAGGAGAAGGAAGGATGCATTAGAGCCTATGCCCCCTTAATGACATTTTCCTCAAAATCTACCATAGATCGAAGTTTGGAAAAATTCTCTTCTGTAAGACTCTTTATGAAATTTTTTACAACTTGATCATCTGTAGGGAAATATATCTCTTTTAGAATGTGATACTAAAGAATAATTTTGATGAAGTGCATGTGTAGCTCAAGGTATTTTTTACATTGATGTTGAACTAGGTCTTTAGCCAATTGAATGGAACTTTAATTATCACACATGAGTTTGGTCGGATGTTGCTACTAGAATCCAAACTCTAAAAGGATCTATTAAAGCCACAATACTACTTGACTTGCATTAATTGTTGCATCTATTAAAACCACAATACTCCTTGACTTGCATTAATTGTTGCTTGATACCTTACTTATGTTCCTTCTTTTAGATATGCATCCTAACCCACATGCCGCATGAATTTGATCGCTTCGACCTTTGTCATAGGATTGAGATGGAAGTATGTATCTATCTTTTGTACCCATTCTTTGGATTTTCTCTTGCTAGACCCATCGAAGGAAGAAAGGGATAGCTTTCTCATCTTCCATGATAGATCCTTTTTTTGTTGCCCCCTTTTGTGATCCCTTGGTCTATTCATATATTTGATTGTGTGGAAGTCCTATAGCGACACAACTGCCTAAATATCATCACCTAGAACTTGATACTCTCTCAAATAATCTTGAAAAGTTTCACCTGGAACTTGTTGCCCTTGATTCTCCATTTGTTGGTTTCTCAAGAATTGAGGCATAAGGGGTCTGGGAATTGTCCTAATATTGGTCCTAGCACCCACTTGAAAATGAATCCTAGTGTGGTTAGGTGCGAGAATCTTAGGATGGTTGTCCTCACCACTGTTACCATTATTCACATTGGAACCCCCTTCACCATTGCTACTCCCATGGTTCTGATTTTTCTGGTTACTGGAAATTAACCGTGTCAATAATTGTGCTAATTTTTTCTACCCAAAATATAATCCTTCTAGTATTTGTATACCTCTATCCTCATTATTACCCCCATGACTTCTTCTAGTTTCGCCTCTAGTTGGTTCTCCCTTATTTCTCCTTCTTCGTTAAATATGTCTTATGGCCCTCGCTGTCTTCTACTTTTGTAGGTGATATACCTATTGTTCCCTCTCTTCATGAACAACAAACCCCCTTAGGATGGGAGGATACACTGCTATGATACCACTATAATGTTCCACACTTAAATTTTGAAATTTTAACTTGTTTTGAAGTGCCAATTTTATTTGTCAAACACTTTGTGATTAGACTACACTTGGGTATTTGTTTATGCAGAGTGGTGATATCATGTTTATTGTTTTCCCCTTTTTATATTTAATGATCAAATATGAGATAAGTAGAATAATGAAAACACCCAATTTTGATATAGTTCATAATACACCACTCATATATAGCATTCAAAGGGAAAATATTGCAAATATATTCATTACAACCAACATATATTAAACCATGAGCACATAGAGCATGTAAATCAAAATCAAGGAACCTGATATATTGTTGTGGGTGAACTTCACAACCTGTTGGGATGATTGTGGCTGTAATCAATTATCAAGATGCTCACTCTTCCAACAATAGTGCCCCCCTACAGGAGTTGTTTCTTCTACAAATAATGCGCCCATATTCCTATAGTGAACTCGTCCCACTCATATAACTCAACTCTTCCTTTATAAAGTCGACCCAACAATCAACTTGTCCCACATGAAGATTATAAACCTAGTGAGGCACCTTTCCTTTACTCAGAATTTTGTCCACAATGAAGATATGTCCCCCCCTTAGCAGAATAGTAACCATACACAATAATGACTTGAGCCACAAGGAGATAACTCAGGTCTGATACTAGATATGTGATTAGTCAACCAAAGATGCATCGAGACTGAAGAAATTTGTCCCACAAATATTTTGTTCGGTTCGCACACTCAAGAAATGCAGCCACAACCTTAGCTCAATTTGTCTCTTCCCCAAACTTGGCCTTCTCAATAGTTCACCCCTTTTTTCAAACAACACAACTAACAAAATGAAGTAACTCACTGCAAGTAAAGAAATCTCAGCTTAGCAATGAAGCACTGTGAAGAAATCAATATGATCTCCTCCAAAAATGACTAACTAGGGTGGATGGTCTCACCATCGAAGCCAATCTCTAAAAATACTCCTAGGGTTTTCGTCCCAAGAGTCCCAAAACCACAATGAGCTCTCCAAGTGAGAAATTAGAAAACACCAATGCAAGAATAAGAGAGGGCATCCTCTTTTCCCCATTTTATTCATCAACTGACTCTTTTATGATGTTTTTACCTTTTAATCAATTTAAGTGACTTTTCATATTCTCAATAGTCACTTAGATGCCTTTTTCCACTTTACTCAATGCCACCTTTATAATGAATTAATTCCTTCTTCAATGACCTTAGTAAAATAATTAATTCCCCTTTTAATTCCCTGACTATGGTGCACGAGAATTACTTAGGCCATTTCATCAATTCGTCTAGATGACTCATTTGGAAAGGGACATTACATTTCACAAAAAGAATGAATTCTCAAAGATAAGGAGAAGATCCAAACTTGGAGTGAGATGGTTTAAATGATGTGATAAATTCTTATTAGGGGACTACAAGTAAAATTTGTTCATATAGTTGTATAAAATCAATAGAAATATAGAAGGTGTCGACTAAGGAGTTTTGCGAAGTATTGATACATGTATGAGAATTTTGTGAGAAGTATGAGATTTACATGTTAAAACCCTTAAAGATGGAATATCCACAAAGCAATAGAAAAGGTGTATCATTACTCAAGAAATAAACACTACATCTAGTTGAATTCTCTCCTCTTAGTCATGGTGAGAAAGTAACCCTCCATGCTATTTAAATACGGATAATGGAATAATCGAATGATAATAGATGGACCAACTATCGTGAATCTCAATAATGTGAGCACCATCAAACCACCTAAGAATAAGATAAAATAGTGATCATTGGATAAAGCATACTAAAGAAGCACGCATAACTAGTACATTAGACAAAGTTGGGCTTAAATAACCTTCTAATGTGCAAGATCCTAATATCCCCCTTAAGAACAACTTGGGATAGGACGAAGGATTTATAAAATGAGCTAGCAGAAGGGAGGATTCATTACCACTATTCCCCCTTGATGATAACTTCATTCACATATAACATAACTCAAAGATGAACATACTTGGCTTCTTTCAAAGACTTCATGGAGATGTCAACAATCTAATCTTCTTTATGGAAAAGTCTCAAGTCAACAACCCGATCATGAATATGTTTTCAAATGAAATGCATGTGTATCTCTATGTGCTTATTGAATTGGAACTAGACTAGACGTTGAGCAAGTTGGATGACACTCTAACCATCATACCAATAATGGTCGAATGTGCTTGCTAGAAATGAAACTCAAAAAGGATCTGCCAAATCAAAACTACTTCTGGCCTTACACAAACTGCTACTCTATATTATACCATGTAGATCTTTCATAAAAGGAGAGACTAGACCAAACAATAAAGAAAAAATCTAGAGAAATACGAGTTAAGTACAACAAACTTCCAAATAACCATTGATACAAAGTAGAATCCACCTAAGGTGTGGAGACTTGGAAAAGAACTTAAATATGACCTAAAAATTGAGAGCAGTCTTCCCCCACTAGGGTGTCCCTTCTCTCCCAACACTCTAATTTCTGTTACAAACTTTAACCTACAGACATTAGGGCTGCATAACCCTAGCTACTAACACTCTCATAATTCTTAAAATAACCCTAGACTAGCTCTCTAACTTTGCTCATTTACTCTACTAACTAGGGCACATATTTTGAGCTACTTCTTGGCACTTTTCCATGGTTGAATTTGCTACTACATGCCACTGAATGCTACATCCATAAGGCTGCAATTTTATGCAGAAAATACATGTTTAAAACAACCATCTTTTCTTGCTTCTTAAGTGCCAATTTTCATACTATATTCATTGCTAAGTTTGATGTTGATTTACCTAACTAGTCTAGATATTTATTTGTTGATTTTAGATGTTTTATTTGTTGATATAAAATGATATCTACTGCTGAAAATTAGGGACAACAAGATTAACTTTATGATCCAACTAACATATATCATTGCAAAGTATATTTTCTTGTGTCTCGGGCAGGTACAATCATCCGAAGAATTACTATACCCGAGGGGCAGCAATTGCTTGACTTGCAAGGCATCTCTCCCTACCTTTTATTCCACTTAGAATTGAACTCTAGGGGATTCACTTCCATTTCCCTCCATATCCATCTCAATCCCCTTAGGGTCACCGAGATTTCCTCCCTAGAGTGACCTAGTCACCCTTGAAGTGTGGGACCTACATGGAGGCGACATTGGGTGTAGGATTCCCAAGTTGTAACTCTTGCTTTGTGGTTGGGTCAGGCTTTGCCAAAACTACAACTTGCGCTATAACAAGGTTGACATGTGGCATGCTAATTTGGAAAAATTGGGTGGCCAAATGGACCAATAATGAGGTGACACGTGGCACCCCCAGGTAGTGCCACATGGCACCACCCAGAGGCCACCACATGGCCTCCTTACAGCATGACAGGTGGCACCTACATGACATGTTGATTGGACAAAAGCATCAAATGGTAGGGTGCCAGGTGTCCCAATCATCGAGCGCCACGTGGCATCCCATGGATGCCTAATGGGGGCCCAAAACTAAATGTCCAAAAAACAAATATTACACCGCCGGACCGACCGACAACCACATACCATAACTTTCGATAGACAACATTAATAATGGGATTTTTGTGCATGGGTCAAATCATAAGTTGGGCGCCAAAGGTTATTTTTGGTAGCGGTTTGATATATACACAACAAATATAATACGATGGAACTATATTAATACAATTGTTGAAACTATATCATAACAAATGTTCAAATGGGGGGGTCCACGAGGTTTGACCCCTGAACCTCCCTCAACCATATACCTTATTTACACCTCTGCTAACAGGTCGAGTTAGTATCCATGTTGTAAAGTCCACCTGGGATTTTGTATATGAAAAGAGTCATTCATCCACGAGAGCAGGTCCGCACCCAGCTCCCATATGACACAATTTGTTTATGCAGGTCTGGAACAATTAATGCAGACCGGTGGCACACAAAATGAGGCGAAGAGCCCAGGGGGGCCTGGGATGAGCAGTGACATAATTTGACATATGGACAAACATTTTTTCACGATTTCTGTCCACGAATCCATTACTGTAGTTAGAATTTACATCCATATAGTGGATTTTCAAGGCCTTTTTAGTTTTGAGGTACAACCATGTATTTATGCCAATTTTCACTGAGATAATATAAAGGCCTCTCCACTTTGAAGTGTGCCTGGAGACGTAGATGAACTTCGTTACCGAGCTTTGTATTATTGTCATATTTATCATCATTTATTCATAGTTGTGCCTTCTTTATTTATGTTTGCACATAAGCTTTATTATGCTCTTTAATACAATTCATGTAATGGTCATCGAATAAAAGATCTCAGATCATCCTATAAGGCTATTGCACTAAGAATCACTTGTGCAAGATATGCATGATGATGGATCATTTCACCTAGGTTTTTTAGTGACTTCCAATAATGATAAAAGCACCCTTGACAAGCAATCATTCTGAAGTAATGACACCTTCAAGATACAAGTGAATTTTGATATTCATTTGTTTGAGGGAATGATAAATGTAGAAGATTTAGAGAGATGGTTAAATTTGTTGGAGGGTTGTTTCTCTATTTGGAAATTTTCCAACAATGAGAATCTTTGTTACCTCCACACTCTTGAATTCCCTTCCCCATATCAAATATGGTGACGTTCTTACTATGTGTAACATGCTAAACATGATTCTAAAATGTACGCGACATCATCCACTTCAGGGGATTTTATCAATACCCTTGAGGATGAGTATTTACATGCTGGAAATTATGAAGAACAATACAAAACATGGATAGTCTTGCACTAGGGTAAAGACCAACTAGTGCTAGAGTACACCAACACCTTCCATTACTTACATACAAATATGTGTATTAAGGACTCTAAGAAACACTTGGTTATCAAATACCGTAATGGCCTACAAAATTACATCCAACCAATAATGGATTTTCTAGACATCTCTTTGCTGGAGAGAATTACCATTGTGACATCAAGATTGAGGAAACGCTTTGACATAAGGGTAATAAAGAGTTTGGGGATGAAAATTTTCCATAACAAAAGAAGAGTAAACATGGATCTAATTCTTAGAATAATGGATAAAGAAAGGATAACCAATCTAAAGGAAACCAATCCAATGAACACACAAAGAAGAAGAATCAAACATCGATGAAGGACATAAAAAAATATGTGACAACCATAAAATTCCTAGGAACAATAATGATGAATGCCATGCTATATATTCATTATTGGTTGAAATGGAAACCTTGGACTCTAATTCATCCATGATGCCACTGAATCCCATGGATAGAGGAAAAATGGACGAACAATGTGAATCCTGGTGTTACTATTGTCACCGCAAAGGTATAGCTATATGAGCTAGGGGAGCCCAAGGAAGGTGAGTGCATCTTCCACTCATGGATGTGAATGAAGGAGGCACCATTACATTTGATTGTTGATAGCAACAACAACAAAAACTTGATCTCAACATATGCCATTAAGAATATAAATTTTCCAATGATGGTGCATCCCTAGTTATACACCATCAATTGGTTGAGCCAGGGATGATACATTTGTGTTAATGAGCAATGTCACCTACAATGTGGAATCAAATACCTGAAAATTGAGGTATTATGTGACATTGCCCCTCTTGCAATTTACGATTCTCTTTTAGGAAAACCATATATGAGGAGGCATCGTTTTGTTTATCAATCTAGGTATCACATTGTTGTTACCATCCTAGGAGATGATCTCTACAAGGTACAAGACGTAGGCATGAATACCATCAGCTCTCTAATCACTATTAAGCAGTGCAAGAAGGTAATCTTTCAGTCTAAGAGATTTATCCTCTTCATGGTTTGGTTGAAAGGAGAAAAAAAATTGTGACCACCAAGGCTTCTATAAGTGATCCATCTATGTAGCAGAGAAAGGTGGATTAGTTAGTGGAAGAATACAAAGACATATTCACCTCACATACCAAAGTGCCTCCTGATTGTTGGGTAAATTAAGGAATTGATTTGACATTGTATGCCTCTCTACTCAATTTAACTATATATATTTTCTCTCATGAAGAATGTGGATATCAAATGCCATATTTAAGGGCCAATACAAAAGGGCCACCTTCAACCAAGACCCTCACATTATTAGAGCCCTATTATGCTCTTGTAAGAGAAATGTGGAACACAACAATTATGTGTTGATAATAGGTTCTTGAATAAAATCATTATCAGAAATTGGTACTTAATACCATGCATTGATGATTTGCTTGATTGATGCAAAGAAACCAAGTTTTTCAAAAAGACTTATATTAAATCAAGCTATCCCTAGGTTCCAATCAAGCCAACTGATGTGTGGAAGACAACCTTGAAGTCTAAGGAAGGTCTCTTTAAGTGGTTGTTTATGCCCCTTAGCTTAACTAATTTACCAACAACATTCATGAGTATGATTGATGATATTCACAACCATTCACCAATTATTTCGTGGTCATATACCTATAAAACATCCTAGTATTCAATAGAACTTGTTTGAGGCACATTTAGTCAATACCAACAAACATATGACAACATAACCTACATGCCAACCTGGAGAAGTGCTCATTCAACATGTGGAGAGATCAATATCTAGGATACATCTGAACATTAATGCATGTAGATACAACCAAGATCCAATTCATTCATAATTGATGACCCTTGAAGATAGTAATGGAGCTCCATAACTTCTTGAGCATCATCAAATTTTGTTGAAGGTTTGTGTTGAGGTTCTTTCATATTTTTTGGAACTTGAGCTAGGTGAACAAGGGTGGAGCTAAGACTGAGTTTTTTGGATTAAGGAATAACATAAATCATTCGAGGAGTTGAACCATCAACTATGCAGAACAATAGTGCTCATTCTTCCATATTTGCAATGACAGTTTTAATATGAGACAAATGTCGTAGATTCTATTATTGGTGTAATCCTCACACACCATGGATATTTGATGCCTATTATAGCAAGAAACTCTTTGATGTGGTCTGTAGACACCCCACCTATGGAAATGATATTTATTCCATTGTCTAGTCCTATCGATAGTGGAAGCATTATCTGATGGGAAAGGAAATGGTCATCCATACCTACCACATATCTCTATCATTATGTAGAAATACGGGAAGATGTAGAAAAATCATCATCATAAGTGGTATGTACCTTCAACAATTCTGCCCGAATATCTAGTACAAAAAGGGAAGTACCAATCAAATTGGAAACTACCTAATATAACCTCCATTTGTGGTACTAACCATAGTTCTCTTCAAAGTCACCCCAATTGTATGATGGTGATCCTGACTTTATTGCTACAAGTTCAATAAACAGGGCATATCCACAAAGGTGAACACCTTAAGGAACTGCTTGCACAAACATATCAAAGATTAGTACACTAGTGTATTATGTGGTTAAAACCCTCAAAGAGGGAAATAGTCCATGGCCCTAGCCAACACAGTCACTTGAGGAAACATATAACGAGAAAGAAAAATATTTTATATATGACTTTCTCACAATTGATCATCAAAAACTGAGCCTCCATGCTCTTTAAGTAGGGATCATGGACCAATTGTGCGTTAATCATTAATCCAATAGTCATTAGTATCGAGTAGAAGATGAATTTTCAAATCACTTTATGTCTACAATATAATCGTGACTATCAAATTAGATGATTACATTTTCACACTAAAGAAACACACTTTACCTAAAGACACTTTAGACCAAGTTGATCTTAACTAATTCCTAAGTGTCTAAATGTCCTAACATCCCCCCTTAAGAACAACTTGGGATAGGATTGAAGGATTTACAAAGGTGACATAATAGGAGAAGGAAGGATGCATTAGAGCCTATGCCCCCTTACTGACAACTTCCTCAAAACCTACCATAGATCGAAGTTTGGAAAATTCACTTTTGTAAGAAGCTTTATGAAATTTTTTATAACTTGATCATCTGTAGGGAAATAGAGCTCTTTTAGAATGCGATACTAAAGAATAATTTTGATGAAGTGCATGTGTAGCTCAAAATATTTTTTACATTGATGTTGAACAAGGTCTTTGGCCAGTCGAATGGAACTTTAATTATCACACCAGAGTGTGGTCGAGTGTTGCTACTAGAAACCAAACTCTAAAAGGATATTTTAAAGCCACAATACTCCTTGACTTGAATTAATTGTTGCATCTATTAAATCCACAATACTCCTTGAATTGCATTAATTGTTGCTTGATACCTTACTTATGTTCCTTCTTTTATATATGCATCCTAACCCACATGCCGCATGAAGTTGATCGCTTCGGCCTTTGTCATAGGATTGAGATGGAAGTATGTATCTATCTTTTGTACCCATTCTCTGGCTTTGGTCTTGCTAGACCCATCAAAGAACGAAATGGATAGCTTTCCAAGATTCGATGATAGATCCTT
>JZKD02S1791957.1:8415-20026 GCA_000966675.3 Picea glauca | reverse complement strand
ATTATACATGAAACAACCTTGGGTCCATTACCCAAACCTTTGTGCTACCGGAATTCGCTACCAAACTTTCTTCAAGGGTTGACATCAATGACAACCAACCTTAATCAACAGACACAACCTTAGCTCGATTTGTCTCTTTCCCAAACTTGGCCTTCTCAATAGTTCACCCATTTTTGCAAACAACACAACTAACAAAATGAAGTAACTCACTGCCAGTAAAGAAATCTCAGCTTAGTAATGAAGCACCGTGAAGAAATCAATATGATCTCCTCCAAAAATGACTAACTAGGGTGGATGGTCTCACCACCGAAGCCAATCTCTAAAAATCCTCCTAGGGTTTCTGTCCCAAGAGTCCCAAAACCACAATGAGCTCTCTCAATGAGAAATTAGAAAACACCAATGCAAGAATAAGAGAGGGCATCCTCTTTTCCCCATTTTATTCATCGATTGACTCTTTTACAACGTTTTTACCTTTTAATCAATTTAAGTGACTTTTCATATTCTCAATAGTCACTTAGGTTCCTTTTTCCACTTTACTCAATGCCACCTTTATAATTAATTAATTAATTCTTCGGTGACCTTAGTAAAATAATTAATTCCCCTTTTAATTCCCTGACTATGGTCCACGAGAATTACTTAGGCCATTTCATCAGTTCGTCTAGATGACTCATTTGGAAAAGGACATTACATTTCACAAAAAGAATGAATTCTCAAAGATAAGGAGAAGATCCAAACTTGGAGTGAGATGGTTTAAATGTTGTGATAAATTCTTTTTAGGGGACTACAAGTAAAATTTGTTCATATAGTTGTAGAAAATCAATAGAAAGATAGAAGGTGCCGACTAAGGAGTTTTGCGAAGTATTGATACATGTATAAGAATTTTGTGAGAAGTATGAGATTTACATGATAAAACCCTTAAAGAGGGAATATCCACAAAGCTATAGAAAAGGTGTATCATTACTCAAGAAATAAACACTACATCTAGTTGAATTCTCTCCTCTTAGTCATGGTGTGCAAGTAACCCTCCATGCTCTTTAAATAGGGATAATGGAATAATAGAATGATAATAGATGGTCCAACTATCGTGAATCTCAAGAATGTGAGCACCATCAAACCGCCTAAGCATAAGATAAAATATTGATCATTGGATAAAGCATACTAAAGAAGCACACATAACTATAGTACATTAGACAAAGTTGGTCTTAAATAACCTTCTAATGTGCAAGATCCTAATATCCCCCTTAAGAACAACTTGGGATAGGATGAAGGATTTATAAAATGAACAAGTAGAAGGAAGGAGGCATTACAAATATTGTCCCTTGATGATAACTTCCTTCACATATAACATAACTCAAAGATGAACATACTTGTCTTATTTCAAAGACTTCCTGGAGATGTCAACAATCTAATCTTCTTTATGGAAAGATGTCAAGTCAACAACCCGATCATGAATATGTTGTCAAATGAAATTCATGCGTATCTCTATGTGCTTATTGAATTGGAACTAGACTAGATGATGAGCAAGTTGGATGGCACTCTAACCATCATACCAATAATGGTCGAATGTGCCTGCTAGAAATGAAACTCAGAAACGATCTGCCAAATCTAAACTAATTCTGGCCTTGCACAAACTGCTACTCTATATTCTACCGTGTAGATATTGCATAAAAGGAGAGACTAGACGAGACAATAAAGAAAAAATCTAGACAAATATGAGTTAAGTACAACAAACTTCCAAATAACCATTGATGCAAAGTAGCATCCACCTAAGGTGTGGAGACTTGGAAAACAACTTAAATCTGACCTAAAAATGAGTCTGGGGTCAATTTATAGTTCTCCATGTGAAATATATGAATGACATCCAAGGCATACTTAGGATGAGAAAGTGAAATCACTTCCTTAATTTGCAAAACTTGTAAGTTGTGAATATAGAGCAAGTGCAGTAAGTCTATCATTTCAAACTAGTACCTAAGACTATGGATGATCAAATAAGGATCATTGTTAATGAGAATGAGATAATCAACAAACAAAATAAGAATCAGAAGCTCATCACCTACACCTTGAAAATAAACATTAGAGTCATTGGCATCTAGAAAATCCCGAGTTGAGTAGAAATTGGTCCATCTTCTCATACCAAGCCCACATAAGTTGATTGATTCCATAGAGAGATCATTTCTTCAATTGGCGTACAATATTAGATTCACCCTAAATAAACCCAAGAGCTTGTTCTGTATAAATATCTTGATGTAGATCCCTATGTAAGAACACAAACATAATGTCCATATGATGGACCTCCCATCTTTCTAAAGTTGCAAGTGATAAAACAAGGCAAATAAATCCATCATGGTTATTGGTGCAAAGTTTTGGAATAGTCAAGGCCTTCGATCTAAGAGAACCCTTTTCCTACTAATGATCTATAAACGAGGGACTTATATCCCACTTGCTTCACCAACAAAGATCCTCTATGGCATTCAACTTCTTGTCTCTATCTCAATCTTGTACATAGCGTTCTGCGTCCAACAAGGTGTTGCAAGGTATGTAAGATGCCAACCAATGGCCCATTGATATTTAGTGTAACCTGCACACAACAACTAGCTACTCACACATGTACATGTATTATATGTCACCATTCTTGTTTTACTTCCATTGGCATCAAATGATAACCTTTCCCTTATCCTTCAACCCCACAATTCACTTGCTAAGCAAAGCGAAGACCAACACACATGAACACTCTAAAATGATTCAAAAATTGAGTGGCCTAAGATTTTTTCGTTGTTCACTCATACCCAACACTCATATTCTCATCACTCTTGAATGAACAACTATATAATAAAGCCTAATGACCTCAGAAGACTCCAACACTCATATTCTCATAATTCTTGAATGAACAATTGCCTATTTACCTCAAAAGATTCCAACACTCATATTTTCAACAATCCAATGATATAATATTTTTTTGATGTTACATGAGATGACATTTGTGTTGATGTTCCATGAGATGACGTGCATCAAAATGAACATCCTCTTATGTGCATTGGCATATAATAGAATGGCATTATTCTTTCATAAATATTGAAATTGTCATCCACACTCTTCACATCTTGATGGTGAGATCAAGACAAAATGACTAACAACAACAAGGATGAAAGAAATATATGTGTTCCAACCCCTTGCTAATGCAGTGGAATGTTGGTAATACCCAACAATCAACTAAAATAATACATGGATTTTTTCCTTTAGGGATCGTTCTTGCACATTGGTTGTAAATGGAATGGGAATGAGATCTTCAACTACATGAGTCGAACGAAGTACAAGTAGAATGTTGGTTGAAAACTTACAATAATTGGAATCAAATAGATGGAAACCAAAATCCAAACTAAAGATTTCACATTGTTGTCATGAAGTGCTTCAAACTTCAAACGATTGTATGATTATTCAGAGCCAGCGAAGGGAAAACTATGGCTAGCCACTACAGAAACAATAATTGGTCATTATAAATCTTCCGAGTTGAGAGACTATCCAACATTTTGAATCAGCCAGTAAATAAAATCGACTAGAAATGCAATTGATTGATTCAAGGAGAGAGAGAGAGAGAGCCCACACAAGGTGTGTACGTCCTGTACGACCTGTGGGTGAGGAAAAACGACATATTTAGATATGCACTACCTCCCTAACTAGAAAAAGAGAGGTTGTTTTTTATGGTTAGGTCACCTTGCAACATTCCTTAAAGGTTATGTTTAGTGAGAAGTTCTTGAATGGTGTGATATTGATCTTGGTCGGTCTATAGAGAAATGTTATTTTCCCCATTGGTTATGTTGCATTGTGACATTCATAAAGGGTTTGTGATCCGTATTTTATGAGTAGAACGAAATGAATACATATTATTAAAATATTCTTAACATAGAATAACAAAGATACAATAAAATTGGTTTCTATTCAATAAGGAAATAAGATGAAACTGTAAAATGCAACGAAAAACAAGCTTGCTGGAATGGTGGTGGCTTATCTTTGAGAAGAGATGTGATGACTGTGCTCATTCGTAAGAAGATAAGTACAATGAGGCTTTGAAATCATTTTTACAATAAACATGAATTCCAAAACCCTAGACATCAAAAACCTAACCCCAGGAGATGAAGCACCAAAAGTCATGTGGGCCCCGTTGGGGTAAGCTAAACTTCCCAGGGTCGTAACTTTTGCATACGATCTCCATTTTAGGCGCACGATAGCTCGTTGGAAAGGTCTATCCAAGGACTGCACATACTCCATCTATAGTTTGATTGTGGCGAGCCCTAAAAACGTTGTTTAGGGCCTCAAAACGGCCCCGAAAGTTGGGGACCCGAAAACTAGGAAAAAACTACCAAACTGGAAAATTGCCAAAATGAACCAGTTGGAATAGGTGGGAGGCCACCGAAATCCATATGGATCAATACTCCCCCCTTAGGAAGCAATGGTATCGATTGTGTTGAGTTCCCCCATCAGATGAGGAAATTTCTGCTGAAACTATAAAATGCAGTGGAAAACAAGCTTGTTGGAATGGTGGTGACTTATCTCTGAGAAGAGATGTGACGACTGGGTTCATTCGTAAGAATATGAGTACAATGAGGCTCTAAAATCCTTTTTACAATAAACATGAATGCCAAAACCCTAGACATCAAAAACCTAACCCTAGGAGATGAAGTGTCAAAATTCATGTGGGCCCCATTGGGGTAAGCTAGTATATCAACTTCCCGGGGTTGTAACTTTTGCATACGATCTTTGTTTTAGGTGCATGATAGCCCATTGGAAAGGTCTATCTAAGGATTTCACATGTTGGCGTCAGACTCTGACTTTGTTTATATTCGATTATGGCGATCCCTAAAAACGTTGTTTAGGGCCTCAAAACGGCCCTAGAAGTTTGGGACCCAGAAACTAGGAAAAAACTGTCAAAATGAACCCGTTGGAATAGGTGGGAGGCCACCGACATCCATCTGGATCAGTTGGGTTATGTCACAAGGCATATATCAACAAAACCATAGGTGACTTGGGTTACAATGGTTGACTATGGTTAACCATGGGTGCCCATGTTACCATGGTTGACTAAGATTAACTATGGTTATGTTACATTGTGATGTTCATGTTGGTTGCTTGTGATTGACTATGGTTATGTTACATTGCAACATCAATGGTTATGTTAGATTGCAACACTTGTTAAGGGTTATGTTGGATTGTGACATTTATAAAGGGATTATGGTTGAATTTATTCACATTGCGACATTTATCAAGGGTTATGTCACATTAAAACATACGTCAAGGGTTATGTTGGATTGTGATGTTCCTTAATGATTATGTTGCATTGTGATCTTCATCTTTGTTGCGGTATGTTGAATTGCTACATTTGTCTATGGTCACATCACATTGCGATGTTCGTTAAGTGTTATGTCACCTTGCGACATTCCTTAAGGGTTATGCTTTAGTGAGATGTTCTTCAATGATCATGGTGCATTGTGATATTAATCTAAGTTGGATTATAAGGAAATTTTATGTTCCTTATTGGTTATGTCGCATTATGACATTTATGAAGGGTTGGGCTATGTCACAAGGTGTATACCAACATAACCATGGGTGAGTTGGGTTGACCATGATTGACCATGATTGGCTATGGTTGACCATGGGTGCCCATATTACTATGGTTGACCAAGGTTGACTATGGTTATGTTACATTGTGACATTCACATTGGTTGACTTATGTTGAATTGCTATGTTCCTCATTGGTTGTGTCACATTGCAACGCCCATCAAGGGTTTTGTCGTAATGAGACGTTCCAAAAGAGTTATGTTCGATTGTGACATTCTCAATGGTTATGTTGCATTGTGATGTTCATATTTTTTGACTAATTTCAAACTATACATTCCTCAATGGTTACATTGCATTGCCACATTCATTAAGGGATATACCGTTTTATGATGTTTTTCAATGGTTATGTTTCATTGCAATGTTCCCGAAAAATAATTTCCATGTTCCTTAATAGTTATCTCGCATTGTAACATTCATCATAGATTATGTCAAATTTTATGATGTTACTTAATTATTATAAAATATTTTCTTTGAAAAAACAAAGCTAGTATATTTACATGGTTTTGACAAAAGATGTGTGTAAGTATAATTTATAATTTAAAAGGAACATTGTTAAGTTCTATTATAAAGTAACATGTGTTCATTAATTCATTTGTTTTTTTATGAATATAAAAAATCACATGCTTTGACCAAAAAAAACATTCAAGTCAATATCAAATTTAAGTTCAAGTCTAATACATTAACCTGATTTAAAAAAAAATATGATCAATATTTATTTTATTTTTATTAAGTTATACTATGACACTAACTAATAATGATTTTCATAATTCACATTTCAAAATCACACTTACATATATAACTATTTAGAATAAACATTGTTAAGTTCTATAATAAAATGAGAAGAGACGTGTTCATCAATCCATATGTTTTTTCCATGAATATAAAAAATCTTTTCATGAATATAAAAAATCACGTAGCTTAAAAAAAATACATTCAAGTTTAATCTTATATCCATTGCAATATTAAAAGATTGAATTCAATAAAAGGAGTAAAAAAATATCTCGTAGAACTAATTAAAAAGACAGTTTCTAATATATGAAAATAAATTCTTAAATTTTTTTATAATTAGAAAAATATATAATATATATTAAATGATGATATTATGTACAACGTTGTGTTATAGAAAGGTATATCATATTTTCATATTTAACATTTTGATTTTAAACAAATCTTTTAATCGAATTTAATAAATTATTTAAAAAATATATTTTTCAAATTTAAGAAAATATTTTTTCAAAATTTAAATTTAAGAAATGTTCTTAAACAAAATATTTATTCAACATTAATAAATTGATAAAACCAATTAAATTAATTAAACCAATTCCTTCAACTATATCCATAAATTTATCACTAGAATAATTAAATTAATTAAACTATTTCCCTCAATTATATCCATAAATTTATCACTAAACCAATTAAATTAATTAAACTAATTCCTTCAACTATATTCATAAATTTATCATTATACACAATATATCATTAATTTGAGAGAGCTATAAAATACTTTAATTTTTAAAGAAATATAACATGAGTGGGTTTGATGGTTAAGAACATGTGTTTCTTCCTAAGAGGTCACAAGTTCAAATTCAAAGGGGGTAGGGTATGTATACCTCTGTAGACTTTAGTAGTGAAATTGTTGCACGGAGGGGGTCCCTTGTCCCACAAACAAGGGGGTCTCATACACCAATTTGGTGTCTGACTTTGTCGTGACCTTAAAATTATATTATTATTATTATTATACAAAAATAAATATATATACATGAATCGAGTAAAACTCAAATTCTCGTTCTTAAAAATAATTGATATTAATAAATGAAATTAATTAATTAAACATGTAAAGTGGCATTTGAATGACAATGTGACGATGATGACAACAACAACAACTTCATACCGATTCCTTTCTTCTGATCTCTCCATCGTAATAGAACAAAGCTAAGCCAAAGGCAAAGGCAAGACTGAAGAAACAAAGATAGGTCGATCGAGAATGAGATTTGAAATATAGACATAGGTTAAATCAAAATCCTTGATGAGTTTACAAAGAGAAATGGCTAAATGTAAGGTAGAGTAGATCAAATCTAAAATGGATCTTAAATCGTAGATTGAAGGTAGGTTAGTTAATCAAACAACGTGGAGGACAAGTTTGGGGATTGAGATGCATGTGTACCTAGACTTGTAGTGTCGTTTTGATGATTCCCTTGAACAACAACATGACAACATTGGCAATGTCCTTACACTCATTCATTCCTTTCCTCGCAGCGCTACATTAGAACATAACAGGGCCAATCCAAAAGCAAAGGGAATGAGTTTTAAAATTGAGATAGAAATACAATAAAGATCCTTATGAATTCCAAAGGCAGTGAGATTTAAAATAAAGAGATAGATTCCATCAAAATACAAGGAAAAATGACTAGATTGTGACATGGAGATCTATGATTTAATACATATCAAAAACAAATTTCAAACATTAAAATAGAGTAAGGCAGTTTAACCAAATAATGCAACGGAGGGATTTGAGATTAAGATCCTTGGCATCGTAGTAGTGATATATCTGATCTCTAACCTAAGACATGTTGATCCAGGTGGAAATTGGTGGCCGCCCACCTATTCCATTGACTCAAATTACAATTTTCATATTGGCAGTTTTTCTGCAATTAATTGGGTCCCAAACTTTTGGGGTCGTTTTGAGGCCCTAAACAACATTTGTTTGACTTGGAAACACCCAATAGATCCCTAGATCTATTTGATTGTTTGGAATGTGCACTCCTCGGCTAGACCTTTCCGACGGGGTACCGAGCACCCCAAACATAGATCGTATGCAAAATTTGTGCCATCGGGAAGTTGACGTATCAACTAGCCCCATCAAAGCCCACAAACATTTTGGTGTTTCATATTTAGGGGTTAGGGTTTTGGATGTTTAGGGTTTTCTCATTATTTTTTATGTTAAAAAGGCCTTTGGATCCTCGTTGTAATCAAATTCTTGCGAATGAGCGTAGCCAAAACATCTCTCTTCAGAGATAAGCTACCACCATTCTAGCTAGCGTGTGTGCTTTGCATTTTACGGTCTTTTGTATTCCAGGTAGTCATTAATAGAATCTGAGTTTTACTGTATTACTGCATTCCTTGCAATATCTCTGTGCATTTCCTTGTTATATCTATGTTATATTTCTTCCTTCATGTCATTCTCAAAATAATCTGGATTAGTGGTATCAAAGCAGTTTGCTCATTATCGTTCTTAGTGCATGTCCTTGACGAGGTTAAGGTATAAAGAGTTGGGTCTAGAGCTTGTTTCTCTTGAGGAAAACCGCTCTCTCCTGCCCAAGAAGTCTCCCATGGTGGAATAAAAGAGGGACGATGGAGCAGGAAATCCTATCAAATTGTTGCTCGAGGAAGCCCTTGTGCGACAGAGGAACAAGATGATGGGTAAATTTTCCTAAATCATTCGATGGCTGCCAACAACAATGGAGGCACCTTCAACCAACAGTCACTTCAGAGGTGCAATTCCCTTTAAGGTACACATCAACTTTGATATTCCTATATTTGAATGTTGTATAAATGTCGACGCTTTGGAAAAATGGTTAAGTATGCCAGAGGGTTATTTCTCTGTTCAAAAATTTTCCAACAGTGAAAATATCACCTTCACGCTCCTTAAGGCCCTTCCCTATGTCTGATATTGGTGGGAGACTTACTGTGAGCAACATGTTGAAGATGAGTCTGCAATTTTTGGGCCAGGATCCACTTGGGCGGATTTTGTTGTTGCCCTCAAGGAGTAATACTACCTTGTTGGAAACTATGATGACCAGTACACAAGATGGACAACTTTACGTCAGGAGACAGACTAGATGATGTCAGAGTACACCAACTCTTCCATACCTTGCACAAAAATATTGGTATTAAATACTCTGAGTGACACCTGGTTTTAAAGTACCATAATGGCCTACATAGGTACATCCAAACAGATATGGAGTTCTTGGAAATATCCTCACTCAGAGTCGCTTATCTATATGCTATCAAAATCGAGTAGAAGTTCAAGAAAAAGAATAAGCGATACTTCAGTTCTTCAAACCCATAGCAACAAAATCCTGATAAGGATGGCCCTAACTCCCAATGCAAAGGAAAAAGCAAGGATGGTCAGTCCCAGGAGAGCCAGTCCAAGCCAGTAGCAAAGAAGGGTCATCGTTGCTACCACACAAGTCACTGGAAAGCCAACAGAACCCAATGTCATCGTTGCTACCACAAAAGTCTAACTAGAGGAACCTAAAGAAGGGGAGTGTCTCTTCCACTCATAGATGTGGGTGAAGGGGACCCCACTCCATTTCATTATTGATAGTGGTAGACAAAAGAACCTCATCTCAACAAAGGTCATCAAGAGGTTGAACGTAACAATGACGCCGCATCCTAATCCATACACCATTGGTTGGCTCAGCCAGGGACATGACATTTGCGTCAGCCAACAGAGTTGTATGCAGTACAACATCAAACCCTTAAAAAATGAGGTATTGTGTGATGTTTCCCCCCTTGAAGTTTGTGATGTTTTGTTAAGACAACCATATATGTGGAAGCGTTACGTTGTTTATGAATTTAGGCCTCATAGTGTCATTGTTACTTTGGGAGATAATTCTACAATGTAATAGAGGTAGTCCCAACTGTTGCGGTCTCTTTGATATTTGCGAAGTAGTGAAAAAACACAGTTTCTCATATTGGGAGATTTGTCCTCTTTATGGTTCGGTCGGAAGTTGAACAAAAGGTCACTACAACCGCCAAAACCTCTGCACGGGGTCTCTCTACACAACAACAACCGGTGGACAAGATAGTAGAAGGGCACAAAGACATATTTGCCTCGCCTACTGGGATTCTTGTGCACTGTCATGTAAATCACTTAATTGATTTGACACCTAGTGTTCCTTTTCCTAATGGCCCTGTGTACAGGCGTTCTGTTACAGAGAATGAAGAAATCAAATGCCAGATCCAAGAGATAATTCTGAAGGGACACATCAAACCAAGATCCTCACCTTGCGAGAGCCCAATTGTTTTGGTATAGAAGAAGGATGGGACATGGCGACTTTGTATTGATTAAAAAGCACTGAACAAGATCACAGTCAAGAACCGATACCCAATCCCTTAGATTGATGATTTTATCGATTGCTCAAGGGAGCCAAGTTTTTCACTAAGATTGATCTGAAGCCAGGCTATCACTAGGTGTCGATTGAACAAACTGATGTATAAGCTTCAATTCTAAAGAAGGTCTCTTCGAGTGGTTGGTCATGCCTTTTGGCTTGACTAATGCCCTAAACACATTCATTCAGATGATGGATGACATATTGTAGCCATTCACAAACTCTTTTGTGGTCGTATATCTGGATGACATCCTCATCTTCAACAAAACTTGGGAGGAACATCTGAAGCATATTCAACAGGTCTTGGGCACCTTCCAATAACACAATTTATATGCCAATTTGGAGAAGTGTTCCTTCAACATGCATAGAATCAAATTTTTGGGATACATTGTATATGAGCAGGGTGTGCATGTGGATCCAACCAAGATCCAAGTCATCCACGATTGATCAACCTTGAAGACAATGACCGAGCTCTACAACTTCTTGGGCCTCGCCAACTTGTACAATAGGTTTTTGTTGGGGTTCTCTCATATTGCTTGGGCCCTAAGCCAAGTGACCAAGGGCGAAGTGAAGGCCAATTTTGTGTGGGCTACGTCCAAATAGAAATCATTCAAGGATTTTAAATTCCGCCTCTGCTCAACACCACTAGTCCTCATTCTTCTAGACCTGGAACAACCATTTGAGATTGAGACATATGCTTCATATTTTTCTATTGGTGCAATGCTCACTCAACATGGGAATACGGTAGCCTATCACAATGAACCACTATCTGATCTTGTTCCCAGATACCCCACCCGTGACAAAGAGATGTACTCCATTATCCAGGAATGTCGACAGTGGAAGCATTACATTTTGGAGAAGGAAACGATCATCCAAAATGATAA
>JZKD02S1791945.1:37708-53537 GCA_000966675.3 Picea glauca | reverse complement strand
CCCGAGGAAACCCATACAGGGTAAAAACCTCTTTTTCTTTATATGATAATTATTATCTACATTCTTTACATTATCATACATATGAGCACCAACTCATTGTGAGGCTACAACCTCTAGTTTTTCAAGCTGCAACTTGTTGAGAGTACCAACTCTCTATTTTCTTTAGCACCCACTAGAAGGAAGCACCAACCCCCTGGTTTCTCTAGCACCAACTAGAAGGAAGCACCAAATCCCTAGTTTCTCTAGCACCAACTAGAAGGAAACACCAACTCCCTAGTTTCTCTAGCACGAACTAGAAGGAAGCACCAACTCCCTAGTTTCTCTAGCACCAACTAGAAGGAAGCACCAACTCCCTGCATTCAAGCACCCACTTCAACCTTTGAGGACACCAGTCCTCCCTAGCACCTCCCAACCACCTTGATATATAAATTCCTTGTTACTAAAACTTATTATAGTGATATAAAGTTATTCAATGGCTTACCAGCCTTGTTGCTGTTCTGTTACACTACTATGCTCTGTCTGCATCAGTGCCTTTTGCATGCCCCTTGCACTTTCTTTTCTTTTGCCTTTTATACTCTCTGCACCATATCCCTTCAATGCAACCTTCCTCTACTGTGCATTTCTGCACTTGAGCTCTGCTTCCTTGCTCACACTTGAATCCTTCTCCACGACAACAACCCTCATCTCTTCTTTGTTTCACATTCTTATAGTCCCTGTGCTCCTTGTGCATGCAATATTTTCCATGCCTCTACATGCTCACCCCCCACCAATATCCTGCACATCTCAAGTGATTTTTCCTGATCATCGCAACTCTTCAGCTTCTCTGGTGGTTTTCCCACCAAGCGTTCAACATCACTGGGTGTTTTGATGAGATTCCTCAACCTCTCTGGCAGTTGAGACTCTTCGTCTTCTCTGGCACAATCGAGCTTATGCCTTCTGTTTCAGTTATAGACTTCAATGCTCATCCATCTGTCAATCCCCCTAAAAATCATCTTACTTCACTGGACGAATCTTAGAGACTCTTCATCTCCTCTGGCGATCACACAGAGGTCTCTTCGAATTCTCTGGAAGAGACCATCAATGGTTTCTAGCAGTTACACTGCTACGTGCTACAGTAGCCCTCCAATCTTGTTCAAATTCACCTGCACCATTGGATTGATTCCAAGGGATATTGCAATCATTTTGACATTCGACAGTTCGACATTCGTGTGACCATGTGTCTCGACATTCCTAGTCGTGATCCCCGAAAAGGAGCTTGGTTGCTCTAGCTCTTTCCTCCATCTCTTGCTGATGTGACCAAGTGCTGTGACCACAGCCTTATGCAAAAGGAGCTTTCGCGATTTTGTATTTCATGAATATGGAGATGAGGCATCTCGACTCTCCAAGTCACGATCCCTGAAACCCCGAAATGGCGTGGGATCAACGGTCCCGATCAACACTTGATCTGATGACTCAGATCATTTTGCGATTTCGCATATCGTGATTTTGACATTCTTGATGTTCAGTGTTCTTGTCACTACAAAGTCCTGATCCACGAAACTCCGAAATGGGGTCGGATCAATGGTCCAGATCACATCTTGATCTAATGGCTGTGATTAAGTCGCGATTTCACATATCGCGATTTTGGGATTCATGTGGTTATTATTCTTTGACATCTCCAACTCTCGATTCGCAAAAATCCAAAATGGACTGGGATCAACGGTCCAAATCAAACCTTGATTTGACGGCTCAGATTAAGTCACGATTCTACATATCGCGATTTTTGGATTCTTGTGGTTATTATTCTTTGACATATCCAACTCTCGATCTGCAAAACTTCGAAATGGACTGGGATCAACGGTCCAGATTAAACCTTGATCCGACAACTCAGATTAAGTTGTGATTCTGCATATCGCAATTTTGGGATTCTTGTGGTTATTATTCTTTGACATCTCCAACTCTCGATCCATGATTTCGAGAGGTTAGGGAACCCCGTTCCTTTGACTCTCCATTCAATGAACTGATGATCTTTCCCCATATGTCCTGCCTGATGATGGACGATCCTCCTTCTTTCAGGATTTTGTGAGCCCGCTACTCCTTTCACTTTAAAGAACGTGCAGGTTCTCCTTGATTCGACGATGGTCGGATCCCACGCTTGGATTTAATGCCTGAGATCTATCCTCCTCTTCAGCGTGCTCTTCTTGTCTACATTGAGATCTGATAGCGATCGAGAATTCTTAATTGTTGATCCAATGATCACGGTTGCTTCTCTTCCCCAATTATCACTGCGTTGATGATCATCGTTGATGTACTCAAGCCATCATCGTTGTTGTACTTTCAATCAATGACAAGCATACGCTGCCTGTAAAACATGCCAACAATATTGTGATAATCGAAGTTGCGTGAAGCTTTCAAAGAATCCAGTATTCCATGACAAGTCAAAGAATATAGAGATCAAATATCATTACATCCGAGACATGGTGTAGAAAGGATTAGTGGAGCTCTGATACATATCCACAATTGAGTAGATAGCAGACATTCTCACCAAGCCTCTGTCTAGATTGAAGTATGAGTACTTCAGAGACAATCTTGGCATGATGTAGAATGTCCACCCTTGTTGAGAGGGATGTGTTTTGTTTCTCCTCTACCAGGCTCCCCCTTTAACAAGGATTTCCCATATCATTCATGTGGAGTGACTGAGGGAGTGATGTGTATCCTAGCACAAGTCTTGCCTATACAATGTGAGGTGGCTAGGTGTGAATGGGACTTGTAGCATGGTCTTGGACCATGGTGTATCCTTGGGGATATGGTCATAGTATTTCCCAATGGATGGGTGTGAATAAGACTACTAGGAGAGGAGAAACATCACAACATAGTCATGGAGACTATGGAAATATTTTTGCACAATTGGATAGCATGGTAGTAGTTGTGTGCTACTATTTGATTGCTACATAGTCATGGATACTATGAAAATAGTTTTGTACTACTGGATAGAATGGTAGTAGCTGTTTGCTACTAGTTGATTTCTACATGGTTGTGGAGACTATGGCAATATTTTTGTACTACTGGATTGCATGGTAGTAGTTGTGTGCTACTAGTTGATTGCATCATAGTGATATAGACCATGGTAGAAGTTTTGACCTACTGATGGCACTGTGGTATCCTTGGGGATACTAGATGATTGTAGTATAGTCATTGGACTATAGTGGTAGTCATTGGACTACTAGAAGAAAACATCTTGGTAGAATACCTCCCTAGCTAAGAGGGAGTGTTGATGTTGGTAGCTCTGGGGGTTATTTTCCTCTTGTACAACCTTTCTAAGAAGAGAAGAAGATTCTAGAAGTCAAAGGAAGACCATTGAACAGTGGAAGAACATCCCAGAAGAGAAGTTGGCCCATAGGAAAAGAATAAAGTGGAATTAGAACCTCCATGAAGAGAAGTTGACCCATAGGAAAAAGATAAAGGGGAAATAGAATTTCCCAGAGACGAAGTTGGCCCCAACTAAAGNGATGATGGACGATCCTCCTTCTTTCAGGATTTTGTGAGCCCGCTACTCCTTTCACTTTAAAGAATGTGCAGGTTCTCCTTGATCCGATGATGGTCGGATCCCATGCTTGGATTTAATGCCTGATATCTATCCTCCTCTTCAGCGCGCTCTTCTTGTCTACATTGAGATCTGATAGCGATCGAGAATTCTTAATTGTTGATCCAACGATCACGGTTTCTACTCTTCCCCAATTATCATTGCGTTGCTGATCATCGTTGATGTACTCAAGCCATCATCGTTGTTGTACTTTCAATCAATGACAAGCATACGCTGCCTGTAAAACATGCCAACAATATTGTGATAATCGAAGTTGCGTGAAGCTTTCAAAGAATCCAGTATTCCATGACAAGTCAAAGAATATAGAGATCAAATATCATTACATCCGAGACATGGTGTAGAAAGGATTAGTGGAGCTCTGATACATATCCACAATTGAGTAGATAGCAGACATTCTCACCAAGCCTCTATCTAGATTGAAGTATGAGTACTTCAGAGACAATCTTGGCATGATGTAGAATGTCCACCCTCGTTGAGAGGGAGGTGTTTTGTTTCTCCTCTACCAGGCTCCCTCTTTAACAAGGATTTCCCATATCATTCATGTGGAGTGACTGAGGGAGTGATGTGTATCCTAGTACAAGTCTTGCCTATACAATGTGAGGTGGATAGGTGTGAATGGGACTTGTAGCATGGTCTTGGACCATGGCATATCCTTGGGGATATGGTCATAGTATTTCCCAATGGATGGGTGTGAATAAGACTACTAGGAGAGGAGAAACATCACAACATAGTCATGGAGACTATGGAAATATTTTTGCACTATTGGATAGCATGGTAGTAGTTGTGTGCTACTAGTTGATTGCTACATAGTCATGGATACTATGAAAATAGTTTTGTACTACTGTATAGAATGGTAGTAGTTGTTTGCTACTAGTTGATTGCTACATGGTCGTGGAGACTATGGCAATATTTTTGTACTACTGGATTGCATGGTAGTAGTTGTGTGCTACTAGTTGATTGCATCATAGTGATATAGACCATGGCAGAAGTTTTGACCTACTGATGGCATTGTGGTATCCTTGGGGATACTAGATGATTGTAGTATAGTCATTGGACTATAGTGGTAGTCATTGGACTACTAGAAGAAAACATCTTGGTAGAATACCTCCCTAGCTAAGAGGTAGTGTTGATGTTGGTAGCTCTGGGGGTTATTTTCCTCTTGTACAACCTTTCTAAGAAGAGAAGAATATTCTAGAAGTCAAAGGAAGACCATTGAACAGTGGAAGAAAATCCCAGAAGAGAAGTTGGCCCATAGGAAAAGAATAAAGCGGAATTAGAACCTCCATGAAGAGAAGTCGACCCATAGGAAAAAGATAAAGGGGAAATAGAATTTCCCAGAGACGAAGTTGGCCCCAACTAAAGTGACTTGAAGACTATAAATAAGGTGATGCCTTGCTCATTTGTACACACTCACTCACTCATCTCTCACTCAAGAAGAAGGCGCTAGTATGAGGCAAGGAGAAGATGCAGATCTGCAATAATTGGAGTTCTTGGTTATTCTTGGTGGTGGTTTATTTTGTGCACTATCTCCGGGAAGAGGTGCACAAGCCTTGCATGGTGGTTCTGCTGCAACTACTTGGTGCACTAGCCTTGTATTAGGGCTTCTTCATTATCAGTTTGTTCTTGTGAGCTTGTTCATGGTTGATTTATATTATTGGATGAAATATATCTAACAAAGGTTTGTTGGGTTTTTCCCTGGGTTTGGGGTT
This sequence comes from Picea glauca, assembly GCA_000966675.3. Classification (NCBI taxonomy): domain Eukaryota; kingdom Viridiplantae; phylum Streptophyta; class Pinopsida; order Pinales; family Pinaceae; genus Picea; species Picea glauca. Next base: position 48,245 of record JZKD02S1791945.1, on the reverse strand, counting down.
TTCCCAGGATAATTCTCTGTGTCTTCTTGTGCTTTTTCATGCTGCTCATATTTTCAGTATATGGTATATGATTGTTAATGTAAAAGAATATATAATTACATTGGTAAACCTATTTCCCTAAAAAATTAATAAAATCGAACAGGACATTGCCTTTGGAGGCATTTGATTATCCATTGGGGGTGGCTCACTAGCCTTCCCAACCCCAACGTCTTCCTTTGGAGGCCATACTCTTCTCTTTTTGGGCGTGACATTATCACTTGGAAGGCTAGGGTTTGATGGTGCAAGGTGTTTTGATGGTGATGTGGCTTGGATTGATGGATAAATATACACTTGAAACATGCTAGAGAACTTAGAGCCATGATTTATGGCCTTTGGAGGCCCCATGTCCTTCATCAAAGACTCAAAGTATCCCCTAGAGGCCCTACGTCACCCTTTAGGTCATGACATCACCCCTAAAAGGGGATTTTACTTTATGAATTTATGATTTTAATTTGTAAAGGTAAAATAGAGGAGGTCGACCTCCTTAATTTTTTGTTGACATTTTGAATTGTGGACAAATGGGTTTTAGGTGACCTCTTATAAACATAGGTCATCCCTTTGTCATTTGAACATAACTCGCTTGAGGATTACATATTGTATGGCTGAAATTTTTTCCCTACTTGGACATTTTTCTCTATCTCTCTCTTGAATCTCTCTTGTGGATACTAGTACTTGTCTTTTGGTGAAGGAGGCTAAGGCGTTAACTCTTGGATGCTTGTTCATGGTAATTTTGGTGGAATATGCTTGATAAAAAAAGGTTTCTTCATGCTTTTTCTTGGAATTGTTTAGGAATTTCTGAATTAATTGTGGTTTTCTTCTTGTTTCAAGCTAGTTTTTTCTAAACCATTGGAGGAGTATAAAGGAATTCACCCTCCATCAAGTCTAATTTGTTATAATTGAAGAAGCTACTTTGAAAAGGTTGCTAGGAAGAGTAAAAAGGCTTACACCCTCCTAGATTTACCTTGCTAGTTTTGTTTGCTCTAGGGAGTAAAAAGGCTTACACCCATAAAGAAGTAACACAACTAGATCTTACACAAGAGACTCCATAACCCGATTGATTTGGCACTAGTATAATTTTCATTGGAGATATAAAATCATTGCATTGGTATGCGTGAAATGTTGAGATATTGCAATTGTCTAAGTTGGAATTGATTCTATATGCTATAAGCTTTATTGTGCCCTAGGGGCATCTTAATTAGCCTAGTAATTCTCTTTAATGTTACAAATTAATTCTATATCCATTAGGTTGCATAAAACTCATATTCTTTCAAGCTTTGCTCACTAATCTACCACTGAAATTCACTTGTAAACCTTGCTTATTGTTCTACTTGTTATTGGCTAATTGTTCGGTGGTTTACTTGCTGATTTAAGTGGCCATATATTGATGCTGTAGAAATTGTTTTCTACAACAACTTGGATATCATAATAAATTGATGACATCACACAATAAACATCCCTTAAAGCCACCAAAGACTTGCTTTAAACATTGGAATTTTGGCTAGTCATTACTAGCTTTATTTATGATATCTTGTACTAGATTTTGGATGGTTGAATATGAAGCTATTAACATATTTTATTGTTGATCTATATATTTTTGTACTTCTGAAATTTTGGACATCAAGGGTTCTTTCTTGATCCCCTTTGGTTTAAGGCTTGTATATCTATCATTTGTCTTGTTACGGGCAGGGCTAACATTTTTTTGTAGGTACATAACACTTGGAAACCATTCTCCATCTACAAGACTCATTATCAAGCCTTATTCCTTCTCCAACCTTGACCTATAGGGGAATTCATTGATCATCATCTTACTTTCCATATCAACCCACCTAGGGTCACCAAGATTCCCCCCTTGTGGTGATTTCATCATCATTAAAGTGAGGAGAGTGTCTATCTAAGGTGATACTGGGTAGGTACTCCCATAGTTATCACATTTCCATGGATTGGGTTGAGATTTTCCCAAGATACAAACTGTGTGATAACATAGTACATAAACAAAGGATGTCAAATTGATGATCCAAGCCCAAGCAAAGAACAAGTGCAATTAACACTCAAATAGATCCCAACTGAAGATCAACGACATATTGTATTGGTCGAGTCAAATATTTTGACTTCAACTCCATAAGTAGTTTGACTTCCTAGTCGATTTTGACCTAAAATCTTGCAATAGTTCCATCCTTGAAAAAATCCAAGAAAATAACAATGGGCCTCAATCACACCCCGATATATGAAGGTGATGAACATCCCAAATGAAATTGGTTCATTTGTAAAAAATTATAGGATGCAACTGATATAACCTATGAGGATAAAAAAATGGCACAATTTGGTGCTACATTTGAGCCAGAGTTCTCACCTGGTTTACAAATTACACAGATAATCAACAATGCTTGAAAGTATAAATAAAGAAAAACTTCCTCACATTTTGCAAAGCACAAGATATAAGCCACTTGGCAGCACAAAAACTAAAGGAGATCAAGAAAACATTGAGGTGAAACCATCCACGAATAAAATACAAGGTTTAAAGATATTTTAATTCAAATCCACTATGTAATCGAAGAAAAAATGCTTGTACAATGGTATGTGGCATGATTATTACAAAATATTAGAGTTCCATTACACATGTATGATATCCAGACATGTGAAGAAGTATTGAAAAACTGCCAATAGATAGAAATGGATGATGAAGGCTCTTTGAATTCATCAATCATTGAGAAACGAATGGAAGAAAAAATCGTCGAAATGCAACAATCAATCAAAAATATGTCGGCTTCATGTAACGAACTATGGTGTACAATTTGTTTTAATGAAGGACATACAAAATATTATTGTAAATTTAGCGATGCACTAGATCCAACAATTTGATGAATTCAAATCAAAACATTATGTGATATTTGTGAAGGTGTAACAAATCATGCTACAAGAGATTTCCCACATAATCTAATGAATGTGTGACCAAAATGGTGCGACATATGTGAGGAAATAAACCATTCAACATTGGAATATCGGTTGAATGGGAAAAATAGAACAAACATCCATTCAATATATCATACACAGACTGTCGACCATAACATCGACCAAGGCAATGGAAACAACTATAGAGGTCGAGGTCGTGGAGGATATCAAGGCCGAGGAAGAGGAAGAAGAGGAAATTTCAGTAGAGGATGAGGTCGAGGATGTTATTAATGCTTCAATTGTTGGAAGGAGGACCACATCAACTCAAATTGACCAATAAAGGACATAACTGATCTTAATTTCAACAACATTTGTGGAGTGGAAGACCACTCCTTGTAAGACTGTCCAATTGTGTTAGACAAAGTAATGAATAAACATAACATAAACCTCTTTCATACAATGCAGAAAAATGATATTTTAAATTCAAAAATTATCCATGTAGTAACACGATCGAGAGTTGGTGAAGAAAATTATCCAGACCCGCCAAGTTGATAGAGGGGAGGCCAAAATGCATATCCTGATCCATAACATAAAGAAAAAATAATTCAGAAAGCAATGAAATTTTTCAAAAACATCGACCAAGATAAAGTAAAGGTAAATAAGGGAGGACATGCAAATATCCGAGACACTGCACTAGAAAAATTTCTCCAATTACTGAAAAAAAAACAATTGGTCAGTCGCTTGATTAAACTGCTGGGAATTCTAAAAGAATATAAATAAGACCAAAGACCAGTCAAAAATCTTCAAAAATTGTCTCAGGAAATACACACAAATGATTTCAAACCACAATTCAACCTAGAAATCGACGAACATATGATCAAAGAAGTTGTAGTCAACTTTGGGTCCCAAGTAAATATCCTCCCCAGAGAAACGTGGGTTCGACTTGGGAAACCCCTACTTCATCCAACAATGAATTTTTTTAAACTAGCATATCAGAGGTTCATTGAACCATTTGGCACATGTAAAAGTGTCATCACATCCATAATGGGAATCCCAACAAGAGTAAACTTTGAAGTGATTAATTTGGTTGAAGACATCCCTGTCTACCTTGCATTAGCCAAAAGACATTGGGGTCAAAACATGAGGGACACAATCTCCCTCGAGAGGGATATAATCAAATTGAAAGGTAGCGGTAGAAAAATCATAATCTCATTGGATCCAAGAGAAGGAAAACCTTGAGTTGAGACATGGGACAAAGCCCACGAATCCCGACGATTGTATCAAGTAATGAATGAGCAAAAGGACAATTTTGAGCCCAATAGTGAAGGAGAAATTTTAGTTGAGTCACCATTGTCAATAAGACAAAAATCAGATACAAAACTATACTATTGGAAAATGGATAATTACGAAGCTCAAGTTACAGAGTGTCGGTCAATATAGGCAATACCAATAAAGCGATCAAAATCATGCTTTTCAGTACAAGAAATCCCTATCATGGTCAAAATTAAGTTTAAAAAAACACCAAAACTAATCCTGACTCATACATATACAAGCCCTGCCCTCTCCATCTTTGTATCGATGCACATCGATGAGGTTTCCAAATTAGTCAGAGAATAGGGGAGAGTCCAAAGTTTAGTCGAATCCTTCATAGGACAAGAAGCCCGATGGTGGGAAACACATGCACCTCAATTGTAAACATGGGATACTACTACCTTATATTTTGTGGAAAAAAATTGTTAGCAAACCTTGACATCCCGACTTTCAAACTTGGGTTTGTCTCAGTCACTCACATTCAGCAGTGTGAAAAATAATGGAGAAGAGCAGGGTACTGAGATGAAAGAGTGTGGATGCATATGTTTTCAAATACATTGGATGATATACCACATAAGTGGTATAAAATTGAAGAAGCATGCCGACACAAATTCGATTGGAATGAAATCAAAAGTAATTTCCTAAAAGCCTTTGAATTCATACCTAGAGAAGCACTTCTACAAGAGGTGACAAGAGAGATCAATTTGTTTTTGGAAAAACCAAGTCCCAATGAAATTCAAAAGAAAGGAAAAGCTAAAGTAGACACGGGATAGACTTCGACTTGCAATCTTGTGTTGACACACAATCGAGACAATGTAATAACTCATCAAATAGATATGGAAAACACAATTTTTATGGGGTAGAGTTTTCGATGGAAGAAGAACCATCTAGGAGTACAAACTTATGTAAAAACAATCTACTCAGTAACTAAGGAAGAAAAACAACAAAAGGAAGAAATAGAAAAACCCGACTTCCCCTCAAGCTATAATAAAGTTGTGGAAGGAGAACGCCAATTGGATGAATCTAAAGCATCCAAGTGGATGGATGCAAAAATCAAGACTAAATATTTTGACATCTCAATAGATGATCGACCAAAAATGGCCAGAATAGGCGACTATTGGTATGACAAGAAAACCATGGAAATAATCGACCTACTAAAAGAATAACAGGATGTCTTTGCACGATATTACAAAGACCTGGAAGGGTTGGTACAAGAGATGAGAGAGATGAAAATAGACCTCATCCCTTGGGCCAAACCTATCAAAAAATGACCATATAAGTTGGCACATAAATATAATCCCATAGTCCAAAAGGAGATAGAAGCAATGCTAATTGTTGACATTATCTAACCTATCAACAAGCCAGAATGGGAAATTTTGATGGTCGTGCAACCCAAAGAAACTTAGAATATGTGTTGATAAAGTAGTTTATCCATTCCCAATGTTGTTTGCTGACAAAATCAGCAATGACGTAGTGGGACATGATTGCTACTCTTTCATTGATGGATTCTCCGACTACAATCAGGTACCTATCGAAAAAGAAGATCAAGAAAAAACCACATTTGTCTCTGAGTTTGGATCATTTGCATACAAAGTAATGCCATTCAAACTCAAGAATTCCAAACATTCTTCTCCGGGATAGTGGTCAAGGCATTCCAAGAATATATTTACAAAATAATGGTTGTGCACTTTGATGATTGGACAATCTAAATCCTATTGAAATACCACATCCAATGGCTAAGAATGATGATGGAGAGGTGCAAACAAATTCACTTTCCTTTGAACATTAAAAAATGCATGTTTTCCAAACCTATAGGCATTCTATTGGGACACATCGTATGAAATGATGGAATTAAAGTCAACATGGCAAGGATTAAGGTTATTCTCGACTCGAAACCACCAATTAACCAGAAGCAAATTAAAATCTTCCTTGGGCACACCAGATACTATAGAAAGTTCATTCAACGCTACTCTGATATAACCTTTCCAGTTGACGAGCCATTAAAGAGAGAAGTCGAGTTCCATTGGAGCCAGGAATACGATAAATATTTTGAGTTATTGAAAATAAAATTGGTAGAAGTTCCCATAATAAGATTCCCACATTGGTCAAGGAAAATCCATGTCCACGTGGACGCATCTAACGTTGTTGTCGACTCAGTCTTATCCCAACCATATGATGACATGGTTGACCGACCAAATAGATATGCGAGTCGAAAATTAAATAAAGCATAAATAAACTACTCGATGACAGAGCGTGAAGATCTAGCAATTATTTTTTCCCTTTAAAAATTCCTACACTACTTACTAGAAAATCCATTTGTATTCTTTACAGACCACTAGGTGCTGAAGTACTTAGTAAATAAACCAATCCATCAAGGAAAAATCTGTCATTGGCTACTTCTGTTTCAAGAATTCAACTTCAAAGTAGTAGTCTGACCAGGAAAAAAAAATGTTGGCCTGGATCATCTATCCCAACTTGAGACAGGATAATATCCGATTGGGATAGATGATGAATTACCAAATGTAAATTTATTCAAGGTCGAAGTAGCTCCCAAAGTACTATAAGAAATTGTAAATTTTCTAGAAGAAGGTAAGGCACATGAAGATCTCCCAACTAACAAAAGAAATATCCTAGCAATGAAAGATGCACAATTCACTATCATGAATGGATATATTTACAAGCTATGCATTGATAATATTTTGTTAAGATGCACTTTAGAGCATAAAAGTGAGGAAATAATTAATGAAGCAAATGCAAGTCCAGTGGGAGGTTACTTCCAAGCTGACACGATAGCCAGAAAAATCCTCCAAGACAATATCTAGTGATTGAATTTACACAAAGACTATTGAGAGAAAATAAATAAATGTGATAATTGTCAAAGGATGGGCCAACCATTATGGAAAAATGAAATTCCTTTACATTCAGTAAACCCCAGTTTACAATTTGAAATATGGGCTTTTGATTTCGTCAGTCCATTCCCAAAAAGAGAAAAAAATATTTGGGGAAAAACACATCATTACAACAGTCCAATACTTAACCAAATGGGCCGAGGCTGAACCAGTAGAAAAATGTACAAAGGAAATAACCACAAGATTAATCTATGAAAACATAGTAACTAGATTCAACTATCCTTTGAGATTAATTAGTGATCAAGGAACTCATTTTATCAATAATACAATTGAAGTATTGCTCAAAAAGTTCTTGATCGACCACAGAAAGATGACTGCATATCATCCACAGGACAATGGAGCTATTGAGTCATTCAACAAGAAATTACACAAGGGATTAATGAAAATATGTGGATTCGACAGAGATGATTGGGATAATAATGTTCCAACAATATTGCGGGCCTATAGAATAGCATATAAAAGATCAACTGGACAGACACGATTCAAGTTAATCTATGGTAAAAAATTCGTAATTCCATTACACTTATGTGATAACGCAAGAAGGATAGCCTCCATCCTGGAATTCAACCATATGATTAACACAATACAATGCTTCTATTAGTTAAATCAATTAGAAGAAGAAATGATGCTTGCACAACAACATCAAGAAAACAAAAATAATCGGCAAAAAACTTGGCATGATCGACATATTAAAAATAAGGATATCAATGACGAAAACTTGGTACTTTTATATGATAGTCGAGTGACAAGAAAACCGAGAAAAATGGAAAATGCATGGTTGGTTTTTTATGTGGTCGAATAAATCCGACCATTAGGAACATAACAGTTAAAAACCTTGCAAGGGCACCCCTTCAAAAAACTAGTTAATGGGGCCCGCTTAAAAAAATACAATACATAGTAGTCTCAAGTCTTGTTGGTGAAAACCTCTTCAGGGGTGCCAGTAGGACTCAAATAGGTTGAAAACCCCTTGGGGCGACCTAAGTGAAATTTTAGAATAAAAAAATAAATAAATAAAAGGAAAAAAGAAAAGAAACCTCAGCAATAAATAAGCAAAAGATCAATGAAAAATCAAAATTAAGAAAACAATAAAAAAGTCGGTTATCATAATTAGGTAAAAAACCTGTTGGATAATTACAAGTTATATGACTGACCCAAACCAACAAAGCATTCATTCATTCTTCCATATTCAAATATGAGAAGAGAACGAATCTCGTGGCTAGATTTAAAGTCAATTAGAGAAGAGACACACAAATATAGAGAAAATTCAGTACCAAGGCAAGACCCGCGCCATTACTTAAAAATGTGGACAAGTCAATCCATTGAAAGAGAAGTCAATCACCCAATCGAATAAGAAACTCATCAATCAAAGCATGAACTCCGAAAATCAAGTGAGCGAGAAATATATCAAGCAAGACAACGTGCAAATAAAATCTCAAGTGAGTATGGACATCATCAATTGAATAAACAAAGCAAGCATGCCTTAAAAAATCCAAACACTAATCAAGTCGATAAAATAAGGGAATTGAATTGGCCAAACGAATCGACTAGAGGTTATCGACCTACCGGAAGAATGAAAATGACTAGGATATACAAGCAATGAAAATTGAACAAGTCGGGTGTATTCCCTGAGAAAACAAAACCAACTCAGTTGAAACAATTAATTAGTGGGAGTGCATTAATACAATTAATGGTCGATGGGATAAGTTTGACCACCATATCATCGTCGACACATGTGTTTGTTCACACGAACAAGTAATTAAACCCGACATTATGATAGAGGTATGCAAATCAATGACATTGTTGGATGAATTAAAGTCCCCACTCCATCTCCTGCCTTTAAATATGGGAGAGGCATACAACTTCACCTCATTTTTGTTTACACCAAATCACCCAAGTAATTAGAGCACTGAAATTGAAGTTGTGCATCCAAATTCAGAGCTTCAGAAATCTCTATCTGACCAATAGGAAATCAAAGAGATGCCAAGAATGACATGACAAGTAGTAGATTCCCTGGGTCGAGCCAAGGATAAAGGCCAAACTCAATAAAGTAGATGCAATTGAGCTGGAAGCACACATGTAAAAAATTCATGGGGCATGAATCAAAGAAATTGATTGGTATTGGTATTGTAATAATTTCATTGCGTGGGGAATGGAAGCTGACACATGGAATGAGGAAACCAATTTTCTCGAGCAAGGAGGAATCCAAAATTTTATGGGCATGCCTCAAATTACAGAGTTCAACGACCGGAAGGAAGAAATTGCAAAGTTTCTCGTAAGTCGATAACACAATGTATACCTTTGGCTAATCTTCCCAGTCGAAATCATTGGAGGTCTATTACATAGGATCACTAGAATACCACATGGGGGTACACTTGTCCCCAAAACCCTAAAATCCAATGATTGGACACAAGATCTCACAAGAGGAACTTCAGCCAAAAATTCAAAAGGGATGCTAATTAATAGAGTAACCAACCTTTGTGAAAAATGGACATGCATAATAGTCTTGCTATGTTTTACAGATGTAGATCGATCTTTAGACGTGAAACTCACAATGCTGGAACCAATTGGCCAAATCCTTGAGTCGGGGGCATAATTCTACTAGGCAGAGCACTTAGTTGCGCCTATTCAAAGAAATTGAAAGGATTGTCAGGAAAAAGGTTAGGCCATCAATTTTCCATCAATCCTAATCTAGTTTTCCATGATGCAAGTTAGCCCAGTCGGGGAGCCCACGTTTACCCTAAAATAGACCCTGACTATGAAAAAATATGAAACTTTTTCACCTGGAGCATTTATATCATTAGAGTCTCCCCCAACCGAGGTAATGTTTAAGTGTTGGGTAAAACATTTAAAGAATGTATCACATAAGTGGAGAGTAGGGCCGAAAGTCCGACATGCCTTACCACTAAGCACCCATATTCAATTAATCCTCAACTACACCAAGCTTTGGTGTGGAGTCTACGGGGAACCAACTCTAGAAGAATCAGATCCAATATGTGAGGTGAGCGGATACTGCATTTTTTGTCCCATATCACTCTATGAAAGAACTTATTTTTCTCTACCGATGTCAAATCACTCCCTTTTTGAGGTCACTTATCTAAACTTTGTCCTCAAACTTTGAATCTTACTGCCTGATAAGACAAGAAGCATCGTAGGTTGTAGAAATAAATAAATGGTTAATTGCTCATAAAACTTAGTCTTTATATCTAAATAGATATATAAAAAAAAATATTTCTATATCTATGGGCTCTGAAGCTTTTAGTACTCAAATTTTTGATCTCTTCTTTGTTGAGATCTGATATTCCTTTGCAAGGTCTCCATTCAACTAGAGATATTTTTTATACCTCATATTGAGAGCCAAAAATCAAGATTTATTCTTTCTTGTAATTGGT
>JZKD02S1791945.1:8722-23537 GCA_000966675.3 Picea glauca | reverse complement strand
CCCCCCCCAAAAACCTCTTACCACCTACCCCCCTTCCAATATACCACTTACCTCCTCCACTTACTGCTCCTACCTCTTGTTGACATCTGTCTCCCAATCCATCTCTCACCTCCGCCCATCATATCATCTGCTCCCACTCCCCATCTCGTTATGCTACACCTATCCTCCACTCATCGCTGGGCCATAATCCATTATCACCCCTGCCTATCATCTTTGTCCAAGTGTCCTATCGCTCATGTACTCCCTGGCAGATGGTCCCATCCCGTCTGTTTCCGCAGCCTCTCATCTTCCCCCACATCATCACCTCACTTCATTCCACCTCCAACCTATCCCAACATAGTGTACACACCTTCCACTTCCTGCACCTTCCATGTCACCTTCCTTCTATCTCGCTTGACCACATGGGCGCCCCTCGTCTCAAATCCATGTCGTTGGCGCCATCGTCTCCACCAAGAGTCTTATCCACATCCGCCATCTTGGTCCCTCTGCAAGGTTCCATCAAAGCAGCAGTCGACCAAGGAGAGGTTGCCACATTGTTCAGGGGTAGAGTTAACTTGGGCCTCTCTAATCCTGATGCAGAAGTTAATGCAAATAAGGAATGTGGGTGAGACATCATCTCCTTCCTTAAATAGAAGGCCAGAAAGGGACAAAGAACAGAGGCAGGATGTTAGTCTAGATTGACATAGATAACGTCCGACAGAATACTACATGGGCAGTCTAACCAACATATGCATGTGTAGCCTGACCGAGAAGCTCATCAATGTAAAGCCTTGAATGCATGACATGATCGCATTGGAGGCAACAAATCCAGTTTTGAGTATATGTAGGCATTTTTCCATTTTTGTTGGTATTGATGGTAGAGCTAAGCTCCCATTTGTAAAGTTTTAATGAGGCCTCTGGTTCTCTGGTTATAGAAGGATATTTGAGAATTCTTGTTTAATGGCAGCCAACCTCTTTCTTACTCTTTCCTTCTGACTCTTAAATTCCAGGCATGGATGATCCATTTGGGTGTTGTAATGACTATATGATGTAGGTTTGATTATATTGGTTTTTTTAGCATTTTTAAGTTTCTTGAAGTTTTCAGATTTGAGAAGATCTCATATTTGATAATTTTCCTCCAAAGGCTGCTGGAAGACTGGATGTACAGATCAAAATTTCATTCCTCTCTCATTTTTCCTCCACCTACTCACCACTATGCAAACTTACTGGCCTAAGTTAGATCAATACCCACCTAGATCTGTATTTACAACCCATTTTTTTAAGTTAAAATGATATTGTTCTGAGTTTAATTCCATTTGGTCACCCTTTATAAACATCCCGTGACATATAAACTGATGGGTATTATGCTTACTCCTGCTACAATCCAGGAGTGACTCCTGGTGCTAACATTTCTGGCGTTGTTTCTGAGGATGAAGTTGAAGATTTTCCTTAGGATTGAACGACATTGAGCCTATGATTTTGAAGGTGCATCAGGCATCAGAGCCCTCCAAGATTTCTACTGTGCACTTGGTGACTCCATTGTCATGACTCCATTGGGGAACCTACTATTTTAGTTGTGGCTTTCAGAGACAGGCATACAAGGTCTACCCCTCAGTTTCCCTTGACAACACTTGAAGCAGATCCATAGAAGCTTATCAGAAAGGGAAAGTCCCTCAGAGAAGGAGCTTCTACTGTTGAACCATGTATTTTTGATAATTATCATTGCCCTCTGTTAGAGACCCCCATATCTTCTTCTCAGTTTCTTATCATACCTCTTGTTGGAGTTTCTTGTTTTTTAAATTTTGGGAGTGTTCCTATTGAGTTTTCTCCTCCTGATATTGGATTAGAGGGAGAGATATTTGTCACTCCTGTCTCCCTTAACGTTGCATCTTGGTCTAGACCCAGGAATTCAGAAGATTTTCCCACCCCAAGCTTTACCATCCCTTCTCCTATTAATGTTGCTACTATTGTGCCCACACCAATCTATGTCCCCTTAAGCCCTGTAGCCTTTTCTTCAAATCTTCTGATGATCTCTTTTCCTCCTACAAGCTCATTTCCAATCTCCCCAGGCCGAACCCCTTCTCCCCCTAGTACTCCTCCACCTAATATCCCTATGGCAGGTGCTCATCCCCCTGTAAACAGAATGGATTCCATAGTGGTTGCAAGGTATTCCCCTCTGGTCTTACCTCAGCCCATGAATCCTCTCCCTGCTGGAGATTACTTGAAGTATATGCCTAAAAACACTGGAGAGGAGGACATAACTACTGAAGATCACCTTGCTGCCTTCTACAGTTATGCAGACAACCTGAACATTGAAAATGAATATGTCTGTATGAGAGTCTTCATCGAAAGTCTTTATGGTGAGGTGAGGAAATGGTTTAGGGGAATGACCCTTGGATCTATTGTTGGGATTGAAGCTCTAGATAATGAATTCTTGAGACAATGGGGAGATACAAAGATTTCATGTATTATATGACAAAGTTTGGGTCCTTGAGGACAAAGGAAGGAGAGTCAGTCTCTGACTTCTCCAAAAGATTCAATAAGATGTACAATAATATCCTTGCTGAAATAAAACCCTCAGAAGCCTTTGCCAAAATCACTTATGCTAGTGCCTTTGACCCCGATTTCTACCTCCTACTTAGAGAAAGAAGAGCTACTTCCTTGGCTAACATGCAAGATGCAACCCTGGAAGTAGAATCCAATGTGTTGGCAATTTATAAGCTCAGAGGAAAATCTGATAGAGACAAGGTAAGAGGGAGATCTGAGGCCTCAAACTCTAGTTCTTCTATAGCTCACCCTCAAGTAGATGAATTGACCAAGATGGTAAAGTATCTGTCTGCATAGATGGAGAAAATTAAAATGGAGGGGAAGCAGACATACAAAATCCCCAAAATATTGATAACAGAGGAAATTGCAGAAGGACGAACAACAATGCTCCTTAGATTATGCCAAGGGAACAAAGGGATAGAGATAGAAATGATTAGAAAATCTAGGCTCCTTTTCAAAATAACCTTGTCACTGATGAGGAGAGGGAGGAAGAGGAGCTTGACCCTGAAATTCACTGTATTGAAGATACCTCCCATTTTCCCCATTTGATTCAATCTGCCTATGAGGAGTCCCTCTTGAATAGTCAAATAAATGAGTTGAGTAAGGGGGAAGGCCAATACCAGTGTCAATAAATACAATCTATGGTCAAAGAAGAAAGAAAGGAAGTTTGACATCCTTGATCAGTCTCTCATAGCAGAGAAACCTGCTAAGCCTACAACAATCACAGCTAAGGAAAGGAAAACTCAAAATCTCTCATCGATAGCCAAAGACCCTGTCCTAGAGGTGAGAGAAATTCTAAAGCCTCCTTCCCCCTTTAACTTTGATCATGAAATGCAAAAAATCAAAATTCCTGTCCCCCTTTTAGAGCTAGTTAAACATGAATAATTCAAAGGGTCTCTCTCTAAACTGGTGCAGTTCGATACACCTCAGCTTCCCTCAGACTTAGTTAATCTCCAAGACGAAAAACCAACAATCATCTTAGGATCTATGGTAGAAGATAGAGAGGATTCATCCCCTCCCTTCTACACATCTCTAAACATACATGATAAGGTGTTGCATAATTTCCTAATGGATTCAGGGGCTTCCCATAACCTCATGCCTAAAATAGTCATGGAAGATTTTAGGCTGGAAGAAACAAAGGCTTATCGTGATTTGTACTCTTTCGATTCAAGGAGGGTGCAATGTCTTGGGGTCATCAAAGATCTGGTGGTAACCTTATTTTAGTTGCCCATGAAAAGTGTGGTCATGGGTATTGTGGTGGATGATGTTTCTCCCAAGTTTAGCTTGCTATTGTCAAGATCTTGGATAAAAAGGCTTGGGAGAACATTACAGATGTACCTCACATTTTCTACCATTCCAATCTTTGGAGGGGAGAACATATGAATGTACAGAGAAGCTTAGTTGACCTACATTGTTAGTGATGAGGCAGACACCACCAATCATCCCATATTTTCCCTTGATACTGATTTGGGATCCAGTTTATTGTAGCTCACCAATGCCCCTTAGTCTCCCCTTAAGATCAAAAAGTAATCCCTCACCCCCCTTGAAGGTTCTCCTCCAATTAATCTGTGTGGAAAATGTTCTTTGATGGAGCCTCTTCTAGTGAAGGTGCTGGTGCTGGAGTAGTCCTTGTTTCCCCTGCTCAGGAAACTATATCTCTGTCCTACAAATTAGAATTTGAAGCTACCAATAATGTGGAAGAGTACGAGGCTCTTGTTTTGGGCTTAAGGGCTGCAAAGGACATGGGGATTAAAGAAATATCCGTGTTTGGTGATGCTGAGCTGATCATTCAGCAGATCAGAAATATTTATCAAGAAAAACACCCTTGGCTTAGAAGCTACAAAAACGAAGCCTGGGACCTCATTGATAGTTTTTTCCTAGCCTTCAACATATCATTTATTCCAAGAGGAGAAAACATTGTGGTTGATTCCCTTGCGATTTCAGCGAGCAATTTTAGAGTCCGTCTGCCGCCCGAGCTTAGGTATGATACAAATGTGAAATACATGCCCTCCATACCTGACAACATCAAACATTGGAAGGTTTTTGAGGATGATATTGAAATCAAGAGGTTCCTGGAGACTGTAGAGGAGTTTCCATCATTGCACATTGATCGAGACCTTGCTTCTGAAGTCGACCCTTATGCTAATGATCTTGTGAACAAGATTGTTGATCATCATATTGTTCAACTACCTAGCAATCAAATTACAAAGGGATTGGTTCCTTTGGAAAGGATTTTTGATAGAAATGATGTGGCAGTAAAGTGTAAAATATCAAATGATAATGCTGATACAACTGAGTGTAACATTGACACAAAGGAGGAGCCAAAGTTTGTCAAGTTGTCAAGCAGCTTGACAAGAGAGTAGAGGACCGAGTATGCTGAGTTATTAAGGGAATTTTCTGATGTATTTGCTTGGACCTATGAAGACCTCAAAACATATGACACAACTGTCATTGAGCATAAGATCCCACTAAGAGAAGATGCTAAGCCATTTAGGCAGAAGCTAAGACAGATTAATCCTATGTTGCTTCCTGTCATGGAGAAATACGTAAAGAAGCTATTGGATGCCCAAATCATTGTCCCCTTGAGATATTTTGAATGGGTCGCCAATTCGGTCCCAGTGAGAAAGAAAAGTAGAGAAATCTGACTCTGTGTCGATTTCAGAAATTTGAATAGGAGCTCAAAGAAGGACAATTACCCCTTGCCAAAGATGGAACATATATTACAAAGGGTAACTAGTACATCAAGGATATCCATGATTGATGACTTTTCGGGCTACAATTAGATATCAGTCCTGCCTGAGGATAGAGAAAAGACAACCTTCACCACTCCTTGGGGCACATTCATGTATACCAAAATGCCTTTTGTATTGATGGATGCAGGGGCAACATTTCAACGAGCCATGGACATAGCCTTCATTAGGGAAAATTATCAGTTTGTGGTGATCTATTTGGATGACATAACGGTCTTTTCTAGATCTGATAAGGAACATTGTTGTCATCTGAGGAAGGTCTTCTTGAAATGCAGAAGATTTGGTCTTTTCTTAAATCCCAAAAAATCTTTGTTTTCCATGAAGGAGGGAAAGTTGTTGGGGCATATAGTATCTAATAAGGGAGTGAGGATTGATCCCAGTAGGGTGGAGGTGATCCAAACCTTATCACTCCCAAGGTCTAGGAAATAAGTCCAGTCTTTTCTGGGCAAGATTGAATTTCTGAGGAGTTTTGTTTCCAATTTTGTTGAAATGGTGAAACTCATAAAATCCATGCTCAGGAAGGGAAATGAATTAAAATGGATTGCCGAGTCCATAAATTTTCTTGAACATATCAAGAAGGCGTTGAATGAGGCACCTATGCTTATCAGTCCAGACTATTCCAAGGATTTTCTCATTTTTTCTTTTGCTTCTTTTGATACAATTGTAGCTTTTTTGTTGTAAAAAAATGCTGAGGGATTGGAACAACCTATATCCTTTTTAGCAGGGCATTGAGGGATGCTGAGATCAGGTATGACATCATGGAAAAAAAAGCCTTTTCCTTGGTGAAAATTCTCAAGGCTTTTAGGATATATGTCCTTCATTCAAGGATTATTGCATATGTCCCTTCAGCTGCTATGAAGGACATTCTCATTCAGCTGGACATAGATGCGAGGAGGAGTAAATGGATTGCCAAAATCCTTGAGCTTGATCTAGAAATAAAGCCCACCAAGCTAGTTAAATGGCAAGGTTTAGCCAAGCTGTTGGCTGAATCTAATTGTAAATCCTTGGGGGTTAAATTCGACAATGCTTGCTTAGAGAATCAACAGGCAGAGTTGTCTAACAAAAGCTCTCAAGATAGCTTACCACTAGCAGAATGCACCTGGTATGGAGACATATTATATTTTATGCAAGAATTAAATCCTCCTGATGGAATGGGGAAGCGCAAGGAAAGAGAATTAAAGCTCGAAGCAATCAAATATTTCCTTATTGACCAGGTCTTATATTGGAAGGACCCTCTAGGAGTGTTTCTAAGATGCCTAAACCCACAGGAGGCCCAAATAATTATGTTTGATTTTCATAACAACCTATGTGGAAGACATCATTTCTGGAATACCACCACCTACAATATTCTTAGGGATGGGTACTACTGTCCCACTTTATTCACCGATGTCTGCAGAGATATCAGAGCCTGCATCAAATGTAAAAAATTCTCAGGAAAGCAGCAACTCAAATCCTTGCCACTGAAGCTTGTAGTAGCTTCAACACCCTTTCAACAATGGGGGTTGGACTTCATTGGGGAGATTCATCCTGTTTCAAGTGGTCAACATAGATGGATCCTAATTGCAATAGATTATTTCACCAAATGGATAGAAGCCATCCCCACTAGGAGTGCTTCACACAAGGTAATAATCATCTTCCTCAAGGATATAATAGCAAGGTTTGGTTGTCCAAACAGAATCATTAGTGAAAATGCTGCATCTTTCAAGTCTGAGCCTTTGATCAAGTTCTGTGAGCAATTTGGGATTTCATTAATTCACTCCACTCCTTATTATCCCCAAGGAAATGGACTGGTAGAGTCCTCTAACAAAAGTCTGATCAAGCTTATTAAAATGTTGTTAGAAGACAATAAGAAGGCATGGGATTCAAATATAAAATTTGTTCTGTGGGATGATCGAGTGATAGAAAAAAAATCCATAGGTATATCCCCTTTCCAACTTGTTTATGGAACATAAGTTGTTTTCCCTTCTCAGTTGGATCTACCTGTAGCAAAATTCTTTCAGGATTATCAAGGATATCCCGATGATGTGATCAGGAGGATTCATCAACTCATGGAATTGCAACAGACCAGAGAGAAGGTGATGGACATAGCTCATGACCATCAACAAAGGATTAAGCAAGCCTTTGACATAAAGGCAAGAAAAGAATATTTCCAGCTAGGAGATCTAGTGCTTAAATGGGATGCACCTAGGCAGCACAGAGGAAAGCACAACAATTTTGAAGCCCTGTGGATTGGGCCTTTCACAAATTCTGAAGTATTTTTAAACAATACTTACAGGTTGCAGGACTTGAAGGGAATTTTTTTTTTAATGGCCCTATGAACGGGCAATTCCAAAAGAAATGTTTTACTTGAGCCATAGGTGGCTCTCATGTATTGTAAATATTGTTTTTCTTTTGTTTCTATTTTTAGTTCATAAGTGACTACATAGCCCAACAACAAGGCACTAAAACTATAGAAGAGTTCTTGGCATCTCATAGGGAGCAAGCCATCCCCCATGGAGCCTAATGTTATCACATAAATTAGTAAAGGGGGTGTTTTCCTAAGAAGTNTTTTTCCATTTTTGTTGGTATTGATGGTAGAGCTAAGCTCCCATTTGTAAAGTTTTAATGAGGCCTCTGGTTCTCTGGTTATAGAAGGATATTTGAGAATTCTTGTTTAATGGCAGCCAACCTCTTTCTTACTCTTTCCTTCTGACTCTTAAATTCCAGGCATGGATGATCCATTTGGGTGTTGTAATGACTATATGATGTAGGTTTGATTATATTGGTTTTTTTAGCATTTTTAAGTTTCTTGAAGTTTTCAGATTTGAGAAGATCTCATATTTGATAATTTTCCTCCAAAGGCTGCTGGAAGACTGGATGTACAGATCAAAATTTCATTCCTCTCTCATTTTTCCTCCACCTACTCACCACTATGCAAACTTACTGGCCTAAGTTAGATCAATACCCACCTAGATCTGTATTTACAACCCATTTTTTTAAGTTAAAATGATATTGTTCTGAGTTTAATTCCATTTGGTCACCCTTTATAAACATCCCGTGACATATAAACTGATGGGTATTATGCTTACTCCTGCTACAATCCAGGAGTGACTCCTGGTGCTAACATTTCTGGCGTTGTTTCTGAGGATGAAGTTGAAGATTTTCCTTAGGATTGAACGACATTGAGCCTATGATTTTGAAGGTGCATCAGGCATCAGAGCCCTCCAAGATTTCTACTGTGCACTTGGTGACTCCATTGTCATGACTCCATTGGGGAACCTACTATTTTAGTTGTGGCTTTCAGAGACAGGCATACAAGGTCTACCCCTCAGTTTCCCTTGACAACACTTGAAGCAGATCCATAGAAGCTTATCAGAAAGGGAAAGTCCCTCAGAGAAGGAGCTTCTACTGTTGAACCATGTATTTTTGATAATTATCATTGCCCTCTGTTAGAGACCCCCATATCTTCTTCTCAGTTTCTTATCATACCTCTTGTTGGAGTTTCTTGTTTTTTAAATTTTGGGAGTGTTCCTATTGAGTTTTCTCCTCCTGATATTGGATTAGAGGGAGAGATATTTGTCACTCCTGTCTCCCTTAACGTTGCATCTTGGTCTAGACCCAGGAATTCAGAAGATTTTCCCACCCCAAGCTTTACCATCCCTTCTCCTATTAATGTTGCTACTATTGTGCCCACACCAATCTATGTCCCCTTAAGCCCTGTAGCCTTTTCTTCAAATCTTCTGATGATCTCTTTTCCTCCTACAAGCTCATTTCCAATCTCCCCAGGCCGAACCCCTTCTCCCCCTAGTACTCCTCCACCTAATATCCCTATGGCAGGTGCTCATCCCCCTGTAAACAGAATGGATTCCATAGTGGTTGCAAGGTATGCCCCTCTGGTCTTACCTCAACCCATGAATCCTCTCCCTGCTGGAGATTACTTGAAGTATATGCCTAAATTCACTGGAGAGGAGGACATAACTACTGAAGATCACCTTGTTGCCTTCTACAGTTATGCAGACAACCTGAACATTGAAAATGAATATGTCTGTATGAGAGTCTTCATCCAAAGTCTTTATGGTGAGGTGAGGAAATGGTTTAGGGGAATGACCCTTGGATCTATTGTTGGGATTGAAGCTCTAGATAATGAATTCTTGAGACAATGGGGAGATAAAAAGATTTCATGTATTATATGACAAAGTTTGGGTCCTTGAGGACAAAGGAAGGAGAGTCAGTCTCTGACTTCTCCAAAAGATTCAATAAGATGTACAATAATATCCCTGCTGAAATAAAACCCTCAGAATCCTTTGCCAAAATCACTTATGCTAGTGCCTTTGACCCCGATTTCTACCTCCTACTTAGAGAAATAAGAGCTACTTCCTTGGCTAACATGCAAGATGCAACCCTGGAAGTAGAATCCAATGTGTTGGCAATTAATAAGCACAGAGGAAAATCTGACAGAGACAAGGTAAGAGGGAGATCTGAGGCCTCAACCTCTAGTTCTTCTATAGCTCACCCTCAAGTAGATGAATTGACCAAGATGGTAAAGTATCTGTCTGCATAGATGGAGAAAATTAAAATGGAGGGGAAGCAGACATACAAAATCCCCAAAATATTGATAACAGAGGAAATTGCAGAAGGACGAACAACAATGCTCCTTAGATTATGCCAAGGGAACAAAGGGATAGAGATAGAAATGATTAGAAAATCTAGGCTCCTTTTCAAAATAACCTTGTCACTGATGAGGAGAGGGAGGAAGAGGAGCTTGACCCTGAAATTCACTGTATTGAAGATACCTCCCATTTTCCCCATTTGATTCAATCTGCCTATGAGGAGTCCCTCTTGAATAGTCAAATAAATGAGTTGAGTAAGGGGGAAGGCCAATACCAGTGTCAATAAATACAATCTATGGTCAAAGAAGAAAGAAAGGAAGTTTGACATCCTTGATCAGTCTCTCATAGCAGAGAAACCTGCTAAGCCTACAACAATCACAGCTAAGGAAAGGAAAACTCAAAATCTCTCATCGATAGCCAAAGACCCTGTCCTAGAGGTGAGAGAAATTCTAAAGCCTCCTTCCCCCTTTAACTTTGATCATGAAATGCAAAAAATCAAAATTCCTGTCCCCCTTTTAGAGCTAGTTAAACATGAATAATTCAAAGGGTCTCTCTCTAAACTGGTGCAGTTCGATACACCTCAGCTTCCCTCAGACTTAGTTAATCTCCAAGACGAAAAACCAACAATCATCTTAGGATCTATGGTAGAAGATAGAGAGGATTCATCCCCTCCCTTCTACACATCTCTAAACATACATGATAAGGTGTTGCATAATTTCCTAATGGATTCAGGGGCTTCCCATAACCTCATGCCTAAAATAGTCATGGAAGATTTTAGGCTGGAAGAAACAAAGGCTTATCGTGATTTGTACTCTTTCGATTCAAGGAGGGTGCAATGTCTTGGGGTCATCAAAGATCTGGTGGTAACCTTATTTTAGTTGCCCATGAAAAGTGTGGTCATGGGTATTGTGGTGGATGATGTTTCTCCCAAGTTTAGCTTGCTATTGTCAAGATCTTGGATAAAAAGGCTTGGGAGAACATTACAGATGTACCTCACATTTTCTACCATTCCAATCTTTGGAGGGGAGAACATATGAATGTACAGAGAAGCTTAGTTGACCTACATTGTTAGTGATGAGGCAGACACCACCAATCATCCCATATTTTCCCTTGATACTGATTTGGGATCCAGTTTATTGTAGCTCACCAATGCCCCTTAGTCTCCCCTTAAGATCAAAAAGTAATCCCTCACCCCCCTTGAAGGTTCTCCTCCAATTAATCTGTGTGGAAAATGTTCTTTGATGGAGCCTCTTCTAGTGAAGGTGCTGGTGCTGGAGTAGTCCTTGTTTCCCCTGCTCAGGAAACTATATCTCTGTCCTACAAATTAGAATTTGAAGCTACCAATAATGTGGAAGAGTACGAGGCTCTTGTTTTGGGCTTAAGGGCTGCAAAGGACATGGGGATTAAAGAAATATCCGTGTTTGGTGATGCTGAGCTGATCATTCAGCAGATCAGAAATATTTATCAAGAAAAACACCCTTGGCTTAGAAGCTACAAAAACGAAGCCTGGGACCTCATTGATAGTTTTTTCCTAGCCTTCAACATATCATTTATTCCAAGAGGAGAAAACATTGTGGTTGATTCCCTTGCGATTTCAGCGAGCAATTTTAGAGTCCGTCTGCCGCCCGAGCTTAGGTATGATACAAATGTGAAATACATGCCCTCCATACCTGACAACATCAAACATTGGAAGGTTTTTGAGGATGATATTGAAATCAAGAGGTTCCTGGAGACTGTAGAGGAGTTTCCATCATTGCACATTGATCGAGACCTTGCTTCTGAAGTCGACCCTTATGCTAATGATCTTGTGAACAAGATTGTTGATCATCATATTGTTCAACTACCTAGCAATCAAATTACAAAGGGATTGGTTCCTTTGGAAAGGATTTTTGATAGAAATGATGTGGCAGTAAAGTGTAAAATATCAAATGATAATGCTGATACAACTGAGTGTAACATTGACACAAAGGAGGAGCCAAAGTTTGTCAAGTTGTCAAGCAGCTTGACAAGAGAGTAGAGGACCGAGTATGCTGAGTTATTAAGGGAATTTTCTGATGTATTTGCTTGGACCTATGAAGACCTCAAAACATATGACACAACTGTCATTGAGCATAAGATCCCACTAAGAGAAGATGCTAAGCCATTTAGGCAGAAGCTAAGACAGATTAATCCTATGTTGCTTCCTGTCATGGAGAAATACGTAAAGAAGCTATTGGATGCCCAAATCATTGTCCCCTTGAGATATTTTGAATGGGTCGCCAATTCGGTCCCAGTGAGAAAGAAAAGTAGAGAAATCTGACTCTGTGTCGATTTCAGAAATTTGAATAGGAGCTCAAAGAAGGACAATTACCCCTTGCCAAAGATGGAACATATATTACAAAGGGTAACTAGTACATCAAGGATATCCATGATTGATGACTTTTCGGGCTACAATTAGATATCAGTCCTGCCTGAGGATAGAGAAAAGACAACCTTCACCACTCCTTGGGGCACATTCATGTATACCAAAATGCCTTTTGTATTGATGGATGCAGGGGCAACATTTCAACGAGCCATGGACATAGCCTTCATTAGGGAAAATTATCAGTTTGTGGTGATCTATTTGGATGACATAACGGTCTTTTCTAGATCTGATAAGGAACATTGTTGTCATCTGAGGAAGGTCTTCTTGAAATGCAGAAGATTTGGTCTTTTCTTAAATCCCAAAAAATCTTTGTTTTCCATGAAGGAGGGAAAGTTGTTGGGGCATATAGTATCTAATAAGGGAGTGAGGATTGATCCCAGTAGGGTGGAGGTGATCCAAACCTTATCACTCCCAAGGTCTAGGAAATAAGTCCAGTCTTTTCTGGGCAAGATTGAATTTCTGAGGAGTTTTGTTTCCAATTTTGTTGAAATGGTGAAACTCATAAAATCCATGCTCAGGAAGGGAAATGAATTAAAATGGATTGCCGAGTCCATAAATTTTCTTGAACATATCAAGAAGGCGTTGAATGAGGCACCTATGCTTATCAGTCCAGACTATTCCAAGGATTTTCTCATTTTTTCTTTTGCTTCTTTTGATACAATTGTAGCTTTTTTGTTGTAAAAAAATGCTGAGGGATTGGAACAACCTATATCCTTTTTAGCAGGGCATTGAGGGATGCTGAGATCAGGTATGACATCATGGAAAAAAAAGCCTTTTCCTTGGTGAAAATTCTCAAGGCTTTTAGGATATATGTCCTTCATTCAAGGATTATTGCATATGTCCCTTCAGCTGCTATGAAGGACATTCTCATTCAGCTGGACATAGATGCGAGGAGGAGTAAATGGATTGCCAAAATCCTTGAGCTTGATCTAGAAATAAAGCCCACCAAGCTAGTTAAATGGCAAGGTTTAGCCAAGCTGTTGGCTGAATCTAATTGTAAATCCTTGGGGGTTAAATTCGACAATGCTTGCTTAGAGAATCAACAGGCAGAGTTGTCTAACAAAAGCTCTCAAGATAGCTTACCACTAGCAGAATGCACCTGGTATGGAGACATATTATATTTTATGCAAGAATTAAATCCTCCTGATGGAATGGGGAAGCGCAAGGAAAGAGAATTAAAGCTCGAAGCAATCAAATATTTCCTTATTGACCAGGTCTTATATTGGAAGGACCCTCTAGGAGTGTTTCTAAGATGCCTAAACCCACAGGAGGCCCAAATAATTATGTTTGATTTTCATAACAACCTATGTGGAAGACATCATTTCTGGAATACCACCACCTACAATATTCTTAGGGATGGGTACTACTGTCCCACTTTATTCACCGATGTCTGCAGAGATATCAGAGCCTGCATCAAATGTAAAAAATTCTCAGGAAAGCAGCAACTCAAATCCTTGCCACTGAAGCTTGTAGTAGCTTCAACACCCTTTCAACAATGGGGGTTGGACTTCATTGGGGAGATTCATCCTGTTTCAAGTGGTCAACATAGATGGATCCTAATTGCAATAGATTATTTCACCAAATGGATAGAAGCCATCCCCACTAGGAGTGCTTCACACAAGGTAATAATCATCTTCCTCAAGGATATAATAGCAAGGTTTGGTTGTCCAAACAGAATCATTAGTGAAAATGCTGCATCTTTCAAGTCTGAGCCTTTGATCAAGTTCTGTGAGCAATTTGGGATTTCATTAATTCACTCCACTCCTTATTATCCCCAAGGAAATGGACTGGTAGAGTCCTCTAACAAAAGTCTGATCAAGCTTATTAAAATGTTGTTAGAAGACAATAAGAAGGCATGGGATTCAAATATAAAATTTGTTCTGTGGGATGATCGAGTGATAGAAAAAAAATCCATAGGTATATCCCCTTTCCAACTTGTTTATGGAACATAAGTTGTTTTCCCTTCTCAGTTGGATCTACCTGTAGCAAAATTCTTTCAGGATTATCAAGGATATCCCGATGATGTGATCAGGAGGATTCATCAACTCATGGAATTGCAACAGACCAGAGAGAAGGTGATGGACATAGCTCATGACCATCAACAAAGGATTAAGCAAGCCTTTGACATAAAGGCAAGAAAAGAATATTTCCAGCTAGGAGATCTAGTGCTTAAATGGGATGCACCTAGGCAGCACAGAGGAAAGCACAACAATTTTGAAGCCCTGTGGATTGGGCCTTTCACAAATTCTGAAGTATTTTTAAACAATACTTACAGGTTGCAGGACTTGAAGGGAATTTTTTTTTTAATGGCCCTATGAACGGGCAATTCCAAAAGAAATGTTTTACTTGAGCCATAGGTGGCTCTCATGTATTGTAAATATTGTTTTTCTTTTGTTTCTATTTTTAGTTCATAAGTGACTACATAGCCCAACAACAAGGCACTAAAACTATAGAAGAGTTCTTGGCATCTCATAGGGAGCAAGCCATCCCCCATGGAGCCTAATGTTATCACATAAATTAGTAAAGGGGGTGTTTTCCTAAGAAGT
>JZKD02S1791944.1:608206-649132 GCA_000966675.3 Picea glauca | reverse complement strand
TAACTCCCAGGGTTAATCTTCTATTCTTCTGTTGAGTTATCTTTTACTCCTTTATCCTTTTCCTTTCTTAAGTCAACTTAAAAATATAACTTTTAACTTCTTGACTTTTCCCCACCTTAGTGTGAGACTATGACCTAGTGGGGGTGCCTAGGTCACTGAGTCTCCTCATCACCTCTCTAAGAGGCGGGGGACATTACAATCCTCCAACAAATGATTTTCCAGGAAAATAAATGATAGCAAAGGGGACTCACTAGCTGAAACATTGTGCCCTAGATCCAATGCAATCAATGGTTTGTCCATCCAAGTCTCAATTTGAGTTTTATCGTGAGTTGCAACTCACCTCCTCAGTCCATTTAGGGACATGTTGGCAATTTGGTACAAGTCATAAAATCCAAACCAAATAGCATAAAAATGTTTTGTAAGCTCCTGCATGTCATTTTGGCCAAGGCCCATGGGACCATGCTACCCATAATCACCTAGAATAGTTTTCTTGAAAATCAACCTCTTGTTCTTAATTTTCACTATGACTCATTGGCAAAACCTTAGTCCCGAACATCTTGCAATAAACTCTTTTTCGAGCAAGGGAATGACAAAGTAGGGGCCCCACTAGCTGAAAACCAGTGCCCCAAATACAATGCAACTGACATTTCATCCATTTGAGTCTCATTTTGAGTTATATCATGAGTTGCAACTCACCTCATCAAACCATTAAGGGACATATTGTAAATAGACCTAGACCTAAACCATGACCATGACATAGACCTATACCTAGACCTAGATCTAGATGAAGACCTGTATCTACACCATTACCATGACCTATACCATGACATATACCATGACCTAGACAATGAAATAGACCATGGCAAGACAAGGCATGTCAAGGAAATGTCTAGGTATAGGTCTAGGTTTAGGTATGGAAATGGAAGAAAAGGAAATGTAAGGATAGGCAAGGAAATCCAAGGCAAGCCAAGTCAATCCAAGGAAAGACATGACAAGGATAATAAAAGCTAGACATGGCAAGGCAAGGTCTAGGTCTAGGTATACATGCTATATCTTGTTATACAATTTATTGAGTTGAAATATGAGTTTTTATTTCTTTGATTTTAAGTAAGGCCTCGAAGTTATGTTGTTTTTCATGCAATCCAAAATAAATTATGGATCAATAGTATAATGAGACTACACCATAAGGATGCATCATAAACCTATTTAGTGACATCCCTTTCTATGTAAATCCTATTAATTATGATAATCCATGTTTCAAAACTATGAAGATACCTAAGATATATGAATAAACAGAGCTTATGTTATGACATTGAAATTCTCATGCAAGTATTTTATCAAAGATAGATGGGATAACAAGTTGTAGAATTACATGCTTAATGAATCATTTGATTGTAATTTTTAGGTATTAAACTTGTTCATTTAGTACAAGAATTATTTTTTTTAAGCAAAATAAAAGGTATGATACATGAATGCCATTATTTTTTATTAAATTAACTTGAAAACAAATTCTCTCTAATGATGAAAATAAGTATATTTTTACAAACAATTAGTTTTATGACTATCATAATGAAAGCACCTTTTAGATGAATTATGGTTAGTCAAGGCAAGGCAACGAAATGCAAGGCAAGTAAATGCAACACAAGGAAGGGAAATGCAATGCAAGGCATGTCATGACAAGTCAAGGAAACACATGGAATGGAAATTCAATGCAAGGCAACTCATGGAAGGACAAGACAAGGCATGGCATAGAATGTCATGGCATGGCAAGGCAAGGAAAGGCATGGAAAGTCATGGGATGGCATGGAAAGGAAATGCATGGCATGGCAAGGAAAGACATGGAAATGCATGACATGGAAAGGCATGGCATGGCACAACATGGAAAGACAAGGAATGACAAAGCAATAATGGGAATGGCAAGGCAAGGCATGGCATGGAAAGTCAAGGCATGGAAAGACATGGCAAGGAAATGCATGGCATGGAAAGGCATGGATTGGAAAGGTAAGGCAAGGCAAGGCATGTCATGGCATGGAAAGGAAAGGCATGACATGGAAAGGCAAGGCAAGGCATGCCATGAAAAGGAATGACATGGCATGGCAAGGAAAGACAATTCAATGCATGGAATGGCATGTCATGGAAAGACAAGGCAAGGCATGGAATGGCATGGCATGGCATGGCAAGGCATGGCATGGAATGTAATGACAAGACAAGGCATGGCATGGAAAGGCATGGAAAGACAAGGCATGTAATGGAAAGGAAAGGCATGACATGGAATGTCATGGCATGGAAAGGCAAGGCATGGAAAGGCATGGAATGACAAGGCATGAAATGGCATGACAAGGAAAGGCATGGCATGGCAAGGCATGCCATGGAAAGGAAAGGAAAGACAATGCATGACATGGCATGGAAAGGAAAGACATGGAAAGGAAAGGCAAGGCGTGGCATGGAAAGGCAAGGCATGGCATGGAAAGGCATGGAATGGCAAGGATAAAACACTTCATTTGATGGAAATTAAATTTGTGATAAAAAGTTAAGTCATATGTCCCTAGAAAAAATGTTTTTTATTTCTTGGGGTAATAAATGTTTCTTTTTTTGTGATGCTTGTTTCATTGCAATCCACATTTTGATTTGAATTTTTCTTTACATAATGTTATGGAAAGATATATATTTATTGTTATATAGGTTAAAATGGGAATCTATGTGGAAAGAAATGCAAGGAGGGATTAATCTATTTTATATCATAGTTGTGTTCTATGGATTTGTAAATGTAACAACCTATATTTTGGCATTAGAAGGTTAGAACTTTGATTTTTACTTATCATAATGATTCATTTCTTAATATTTGTTGGGTTTAGTTAGAATCATATAGAAATTTGATATGTATACATCTGGATCTATTTATGTGTTGTGGGATATTATTTTTATTATTATATGTTTATGATGATGATAGTTTTTTTATTTGTTTAAACATGCAAATTGAAATGTGGAACTTTGGTATGTGGATACTAGTTCATAATTATGTATAATAGATGCAAGGCATCGTGTAAATAAACACACATTTCTTAATTGAACATTAATACAGATAAGGATTCTCATATGAAATTTGTAACAATATATATGCATGGATATGAGTTATGCGATGTCCAAATGACTATTGTGTTGAGGCGACCAAGGTATGGCATGGCAAGGTAAGGAATGTCGTGGAAAGTCAAGGAAAGGCAAGGCATGGCATGACAAGAAAAGGCATGGAAAGGAATGTCATGGCAAGTAAAGGCATGGCAAGGAATGGAAAGGCAAGGCATGGCATGGAAAGGAAATAAAAGGCAAGGCATGGCATGGAATGTAAAGGAAAGGAAATGCAAGCCATGGCAAAGCAAGCCATGAAAATGCATGGCATGGCAAGACAAGGCATGGCATAGAATGACATTCCATGGAAAGGAAAGGCATGCCATGGCAAGGAAAGGTAAGGTAAGACATGGTAAGACATGTCATGGAAAGGTAAGGCATGTCAAGGCATGGAATGTAAAGGAAAGGCATGCCATGGAAAGTGAAGGCAAGGAAAGGCATGGCATGGCATGGCATGGAAAGGCATGGCATGGCATGGCATGTAAATTCGAGGAAAGGCATGGTAAGGCAAGGCAAGGAAAGGTAAGGGAACACAAAGAAAGTCAAAGACAAGGAAAGACTAGGCAAGAAAGGCAAGCAAAGGCAAGGCAAGTCTAGGAAAGAAAGGAAAGCAAAGGCAAGGCAAGACAAAGCTAGGCATTTATCACATACTTTGTTGTGGATGCCTCATCCACTTTTCATCTTGCACATCCATCCATGGAGTTTTCCACCTTGGAATTCAAAAATGTGGAGTGGTTTCATCCATGCACATTCTTGGAGGGAACATTCCATGTGGACACTTGGAGTTTGAATTGATCACATACTATGTTGTCACTGATGTCAAAGGATTGATGTCAAAGGGTTGATGTCAAGTATTTTCATAGTGATGTGTTTGTATCATTGATATATTGATTATTGGCTATATGGTCATTGATGTAATTATTGTCAAAGGGTTGATGTCAAGTGGTGTCATAATAATGTGTTGATATTAAAGGGAGTTGTAGCATTGATGTCATGTCATGGTTGATAGGAATAATCAAATTGGTCCCCTTATGGGGAAATCCATCATGGGAATATGCTTTGTGAAGTCCAAATGGTTACGTGGTTCAGTAGCCCAATAGTGGTTAGGGAACCCAATTTTGATTGAGGAATAATGTAATGAAGATCAATGAATTTGCAGGAGAAACTATTCCATATGGATAGTATATGTTATGCCATTTCCATTTATATGTGGAATGCCACATAACTCCTCACGGTTAGAGAGTTATGGCCATGTGAAGTTGTAGAACCATCATGTGTTGTCTAGAAGCCCCTAGAAGGTCAAAGAAGTCAAATTATTCTAGAAGCTCCTAGAAGAAGTTGATCAGTCAAAGTGGTTAGTCATGGGTTAAGTGGTTGCAACAAGAAAATCATTAAAAAAAATTAGTTGCAACTAGAAGTGCATAGTTTACTATTGGTGGATAAAGTGATTATAAGTGGACAAGTGGTTAGAAGTGGGTTAGCCCCAAAAGAAGGGAGTTGGTTAGAGTTGGTTAGATGATAACTCCTAGAGGAAGCTACTTGGAGAAGTATAAATAAGAGAACAAGGGTCTCTTATGATGTGAATCTCTTGAGCATATTGAAGATCTATTTTTGGTGAAAGATTCATTGCAAGTACTCATGGATGCATCAGAAGTTCCACCAGTCTGAGGCAACAAGGAAGTTTGACAGGGAAATTTTCAAAGATTCAAAAAACCCTAGTTTTCTGAATATGTACGTGGGATGCAGTGGGTCGAGGCACGTACGTACGCGAGATGAAGGACAACAGGGTGTGTATAGCTGGAAAGGACATGGAAATATTGAGTAAGTGATGGTGTCAGGTTCCTGAAGTCTGAAGTAAGTTCATAGGATATCATTCTATAGACTCAAATATCTTGATTCTTAGATTTACTCATGGAATGGTAAATGCTTGAAGCATTCTTTGTATGGTTGTTGTGATGTTTGGATAAGGTAGATGGTGACTGGTTAGTTGAGTAGTTCAGTTCTGATATGATTGAGAGATATCTATGATCAATGATCGTGTATGCATGAGGAACATGCATAGGTTGTTGGATGGTGTAGATTTGTTTTTGGATGGTATAGGCTAGGTAGTGACATGATGGTTTCAACGACATGTCACAAGTGGATGTGACATAGGAATAAAGGGTTTGAAGGGCCAGCAGTTTGAATTTTTAGAAACCCTAGTCTCTGAAGGTGTACACAGGTTGACAGAAGGAAGAATGCGTACATCTGTGTGTTGTAGTATAGGCAGGTCACATACATACGTGTGTTGCAGTATAGACAAGTCACATACCTTTTGAAAAATTGGATTATGTCTACAAGATGGGTCTTGTACTTGAGGATTGGATTCCTCTTCTTAGTTGGTGCTGAGATCTATAGGTTGGGTCTTGCATTGATATCCGATACTCTCTTTGGGTTGGTGCTGATAAACCCAAAGGATTGTAGCCTGTAATACAAAAGAAACTTATACATATATTTGGTGTTCTTTGTGTTTTTTATTGGGATGGTGCATAGTTATTTATTGTTAATATATGTCATTGAGATATGTTTACATGCAAGAAAATAAGTGTGGATAGAAGTAATGAGTAATGATGTTGTGAATGGTGATTGCTAACTAAAGTTTTGTAAGAAATTGTAAAAAGAGACTCACACTGATTCACACCGCCCCCCCCCTCTCAGTGTGGTCGGTTTGTCCAACACGTGAGAATTATTTGGTGCATACTACTACTATTTTTGGATGAGGGTTAATTGATTTGGAGAGGCTAATGTATGCATGTTGTAACATGGTCAACCATGGATTGAAGAGAGATATAATTAATTCATTATTATAATATTTATTTGACATTTTATGGAGTTAGTTAGCAAATAATAATATTTTATTGTATAAGAGAAGAGACTCACTCTATAAATAAGAGTTCTCTCTCTCTGCATTGTAAAGGGTGGAGAATTTGGGTATTTAGGAGCTCTCCTCTTGGATGCATTGTAGAACCATTTGGCAAGCTTAATGGATAATTTGAGGTATATTTTCATTTGATGTGAGGCTTTATTGTGCACTCATATTTTATGTGTTGATTTTGTATTAAGAAACCCTTGTAACATGTTGTGATTTCCATTATAATGAACCATGCTTCATTTTGTATAGAGTAATGTAAGGTTTCAACTCTCTTATTTCTATTGTGATTATGTTATCCTACATGATTGTTACTATTGGTTCTTGGAGTCTTAACTAGGATGGGTTTTTAGTCTTTTGTCAAATTTAGGTAATGAGAACCATTAATTGTGTATGGATTTAGCACTTAGCAATATTTTCCACCATAAGAGATTTGTTAATGTGTAAAACAAATATTTATAATAACTTTAGAAATAACAAACTATTCTTACTTACATATACTTCATTAACACTTTAAAAAGTAATTAATCAAACTAAATAAATTCATACATTCATCAACATAAAAGGCAGAAAAAATGAGTTTAATAAAAAAATGTGCCATGAAATGTGTGTGTGTGTGTGTGTGTGTTTGTGTATTCAACATCATCTAAATTGTACATTTTTTACAAAATGACACCTTGTGCCCAATATACAAAATGGAAGTAAGTGCCCTAACATAAAAAATAGCTATATGGTGGCCTAGATACAAAATGCCAGTCATTGGTCACTCATTGACCACTTCCACCCTCTCCACCCTTAGGAGCATCCTGGAAATCAAACTTTATTTTCTTGATCGTAGAAGAACCTCGAGTGGTTTTGGGCCTAGGCATGGTTCATCGCTCTAAAGATTACACAAAGAAAAAACATTGTTATAAGTTTTTTTCCACATTGAATTAAAAGACTTACAAAATGATACTTTGTAATTCAACATAAGAAAAATCACCACAGATGGTATAAACAATCGTGAGGGTGTTACCCTCCTCCATGACCCTAATATCTTAGTGATGTCACCATGTGTGAGTTACAAGGATCAAATCATGAAATTTAAACAAATATGCATAAAATCAATTCCATTCATGATACATAAAAAATTATCATCAAAACATTATATTGTCGTGAATATATCGAGCCTCGATGGAGTGTCAATGATAGGTGGAGAGATCCAATTTAGAACCTGCTCTGAGGAAACCTCTACTGTGGAAACCTAGGTGGATGGCACAGATGGAAATGGTGGCGGTGGTGGGTGGCATATGGGTGCATCCACTATGGATGGATGCGATGGAAAACATGGTGTGGATGGGTGGACTACGAGTGCATCCTCTTAGAATGAATGGAGTAAGAAAGATGGAGTGGGTGGGCGGCGATGGATCCCCATGGATTGTACAAATGATGAGAGAACCCTTGTCCTGGAGTAAGGTAAATCAGAAGCTGTGGGCATGTGCCTAGGGATAGGACTAGTACTAAAACTAGCAAAAATATCAACATCCTGCACACATATTAATAATATTGAACTATTAGTGAAAAATAGAAAAATTCAACAAAATAAATACAATAAATTTGAGAGTTAAATGATATTTAACTCTACACATGATACCTATGATGTAGTTGAATTGTACATCCTAGGTGGAAATTACTCGACATCGCTTGATCCCACAACCTGTAGAAACAAAAGAACATTAAAAATTAGAGGATGCCATAAAATAAATACATCACTATTGTGAATTTATCAAATGTAACACATACCTATGTATGGGGTAGACCGATTGAGCATGCTGCCTCTACTGTTGCATCAATGGTGGAGACAATCACTGATACATCCATGGTCGTAGAGTTCGGTCTTCTACATGGGCATAGCAACTGCAAAACAACATAGAATAAAATATCAATATAAATACACATAATACACTATAAATATATAACGATGAATAACATAGAGATGGTTAAGATACTAACCTCCTCCATGAAGCTCTGTTTTCCACTAACCTCAATAGGCCCATAGCAAGTATGTCTGCAACTCGAGCATCTGTGCAGTTCACATGGATGATTGTTATGTCCATGTTCCCTCTCCTCACTAAAATTTGATGTACAGGGTGAGTCTCCGACCCCTCTATCAATGTCATCGACATACACCTCTTGTCGAGATAGTGAAACAAAGTTTCCATGTTGCATTAGGCTCCAAGTAAAGAATGATATAACTAACTCTACCTACTACAATATCTCTACAATAAGAGGATGATGGGTAGGGGGGTCAAGCCTTCGACTAGGCGATGAGGACCTAACATGAGATCACACATAGAAGGCTCTCAGTCCTATGTGGACCCTCGACGCACCCCCTGGAAGTCACCCATATCGAAGTAGTTGACATGTCAACCCAAAACAAACTCATCCCATGAATTTTGCAGAAAATATAAAGTGACACAACTCACAGACCTATATCAATTCTAGAATCTACAAGACTATGCTTTACCCTTAGAAAGCACAATAAAAATCATATTGAACACACAAGAAATAATTTCTTTACTATTGTTAAGACTGAAATAGAATAAATTAATTACAACCACAATAACACAAACATGTTGTGAATCCTTTCTTTTTTTTATTGATTTTAGAATGCCTCTTATTACAAAGTAGTCGAGCAATACATATTTTCTCACCAGACTAGAATTGATGCACTGTGTTGTTCTTCTGCAGAGTGTATCGTCTCATATCGATCTCATTCTTGGTGGTTGTCTCGGTCAGTTCCAATCAACCCGAGGGACACCTTCCTTTCTTCTAGCTCTAATCAACCCCTCCATCTTTTGTTCCCATTCATTTGTGTAATTTTCGTCAGCTTATTTGTTTCCTCTTTCGTTGGGAAGATGAATAGTCGCGCATGTTCATTGCCCAGACGTTTTCCATTTCGGTTTCGTTTCCTCTTCCCTCACCAATGATTCCCACTTGGTGTCTAATCTTCATGAGCTACATGTAATGAGCTTGGAATCAACACGTTGAGTTGCAACATCAAGTTTCTAGCACAAATCCTGTAGTATGGATTCACAGCATAGGAGTTGCAACAAGTTGCAACACCAATCCTGTAGCATGGAGTTGTAGCTTAGGAGTTGCAATGAGTTTCATCACTGTCAATATTCAACAATGAGTAACAACACGAGTTTATGATTAGAGTTTCAAGCATCCTTATTCATCCTGAATTAACTGGTACATAATTTGAAATGTTTTTGGGTGATGTGGATTGCCCAGAACCAAAGATGCTCTTGCATTAGACACCCTTGGTAAGAAAAACATGAGCTCCCAACTCATGTGGTTGTTGCTACAAAGGATGAAGAGTCTCACGGGTGCCTCAATTATTCTTCAGAAACCCATGATGCATCCTCAAATCCTCTGTTTTTCCATTTGAACAAATATTCTAGATATTCCTTGTTGCACATTTTTCTACCAATCCTTGTGGCCAAAATTTATTCCACTTCCTCAGCTCGCTTGACTGGTATTTGTTCCCATCCATCCATGGTACTTTCATCATCACCATTTTATCCTTCATGGAATTCATACATATCATCAATATTGAATGTTGGAGATATATCAAACTTGTCTAAAAGTTCCAACTGATAAGCATTATCAGAAATTTTATTCAAGATTATGCACGGTCCTATCTTTTTATACCTAAGTTTGTTATATGTACCTCTTGGAAATTGTTTATTTCTCAAGTGAGCCATGACTAAGTCACCTTATTTAAATATTTTTTGTCTTCGTTGTAGGTATATCCTCTATTTATACTTGTTATTGATCTCTTATAGTTTTTGCTTCACCTGCTCATGCAATTCTTGCATAATGTTTGCAAAATCACTATAATCAACACTCCTTTTATCTCCTAGATCCGGTAAATCAACCAAATCTACCACCCCTTTAGGTGACCTTCCATAAACAATTTGGAATGGGATATTCCATGTAGATATGTTCATTGAATCGTTGTAGATATTCCTTGTTGATATATTCATTGAATTCAACCTGTCCCAAAATTGAATCCCACTAGCTTGGATTTTTGCCACTCAAACTTCTCAATAAGTTTCCTAAAATTCGGTTCACCACCTTGGTCTGCCCATATGTTTGCAGATGATAGGATGAAATGTACAGAAAATTAGAACCCAACCTTTTCCAAAGTGTCCTCCAAAAGTGACCAAGAAATCTTGTGTCTTTGTCTGAAGCAATATTCCTTGGTAGGCCATGTAACCGTACCGCTTCTCTAAAAAACAAGGCAACCACTTCACTATCATCACTTGTCTTCTTACATGGTACAAAATGTGTCATTTTTGAAAATTGATCTACTACTACCATCACATAATCATACCTCCTCTGTTTCATAGGAAGTCCCAACACAAAATCCATGCTTACATCTTCCCATGGTCTTTCAGGTACCAACGATGGAGTGTAAAGTCTTGTATTATGACTTTTACCCTTAACTAATTGAAAAAATATACAACACTCAACAAATTTACTAACATATTTGTTTATGTTGGACCAAAAGTATCATTCTTTCACTAATGATGTGGTTTTTTCCATGCCACAATGTCCTCCTAAACCGCCAATGTGCAACTCTCTAATGAGGTTAAACTGTATCGAACTCTGTGGAAGAAATAACTATTGGTTCTTAAACAAGAAACCTTCTTGAGTTTGGTACTCTAAGAATGATTTTTGTTCCATACTCCATGGTTCCTTGCATGCCTTCCAAGGCTCTGCAAAATCTGCATCCTCTGCATACAATCCTTTCACACATTCCAAATTTACCACTGCAACTGACATGGTATTTAGTAATACTATCCTTCGAATCAATGCATCAACAACCATGTTTGATTTCCCTGACCTGTGTTTCAAAACAAATGTATAACTTTGAAAAAATCTACCCATTTAGAATGTTTTTGATTCAATTTACCTTGGTTGTTAATGTACTGTAACGCCTTGCGGTCAGTAAACAAAACAAAATCCTTTGGAATCTAGTAATTTCTCCACTTTTTCAGGGCCTGAATGATAACATAAAATTCTTGATCATAAACATAGTATTTCTTCCTCATTTCATTCAATTTTTCATTGAAAAAGGATATCGTTCTACCTTCTTGGCTCATAACTGCTCCAATTGTTTCCCCACTTGCATCATAGTCTACTTGAAATACCTTAATGAAATATGGAAGTGCCAATACTGGTTATTCTGTCACCTTCCTTTTCAAATCTTCAAATGACTTTGTTGTTGTTGCAGTCCACTGAAATGTGTCTTTCATCATGCATTTAGTAAGAGGTGCACAAATCTAACTAAAAATTCAAATGAACTTCCTATAGAAACTCGCCAATGCATGGAAACTCTGCATCTCAAAAGTTCATTTAGGAGTCTTCCAATCCAATATTTCTCTTACCTTCTTGGGGTCCATCTTCAAACCCTCTATGGAAACCAAAAAACCCAAGTTTACAAGTTCCTTTTGGAAAAACATACACTTCTTCAGATTTATCATCAATGCCTCCTTTTTCAATCTTTGTAACACCTTCTTCATGTGTTCCATATGTTCCTCTTGTATCCTGCTGAAAATCAAAATGTCATCTAAATATACAACAACAAATTTTCCCAAAAATGGTTTCATAACCTCATTCATCAACCTCATGAATGTTCTAGGTGCATTAGTTAAACCGAAGGGCATAACAAACCACTCGAACAACCCATATTTTTTCTTGAATGTTGTCTTCCATTCATCACCTTCCCTTATCCATATTTGATGATAACCACTCTTCAAATAAATCTTCATGAAGTAATCAACGCCACTCAAATGGTCCATGAGATCATCCATTCTTGATAAAGGAAACTTGTACTTAATGGTGTTTTTATTAATAGCCTATGAATCTGTACACATCCACCACTCACCATTCTTTTTCGGTGTCAAAACTGTTGGTTCTGCACAAGGACCCAAACTTTCTTGAATTAACCCTCTGTCAAGTAACTCTTGTACTTGTCTATTTACCTCTTCTCTCTTTGTTGGAGTCATCTAGTAAGGTGATTTATTTGGAAAACTTGACCCTGGTGTCAGGTTGATCTGGTGTGAGAGGATTCTGAATGGGGGTAATCATGCTGGTAAATTATCTGCTACAATTTCCTTAAAATCCTTCAATGAGAGTTGAATCTCGACTGACATAAAATCCCCTTTCTCCATCTCCTGAATCCTTTTTGGTATTATAGACAAGAAACAACCATTGTGTTTCTACTCTCTTAGAAACTCCTTAGTAGAACATACCATGATTCAATTGTTGCTTCCATGCATATTCTTGTTGTTATTGTTGTTCATAACTTCATTGCTACTGTTGTTCATCCCCTTGCTGTTGTTATTGTCCATATTCTTTTCTGACATTGGTACCAACTTATAACACTGACCATCCTTGAAAAATTCATATGAATTATCCCTTCCATCATGGAATACTTTTTTTTCAAACATCCATGGTCTCCCCAACAATACATGACATGCATCCATCTCTATCATGTTGCATAAAAATTGTTCGCTAAAGCTTCCAATCTGGAAACTCAATAAACATTTCTCAGTCACAGTCACCCGTTGTCCATTTTGCAACCATGAAACTAGGTACGGATTGGGGTGTGGAATGCCTTTCAACTTCAATTTTCCCATTACTTCAGTGGATGCCAAATTTTCTATACTCACACCATCTATGACCAAAGGACATCACTTATCGCGAATTTTTCATTTAGTCTTGAACGCTCTCTTTCTCTGTTTAGGTTCTACTACTTCCTTTTTCTCGAGATTGAGTAATACTCTTCTCAACATCAGGTTTTCTCCTTGATCTTGCTGGAGTACTTCCACATTCCCACCAGTAGTTGCTATCTCATTTGCTTGGGTGACTTGCATCCTAGCTTCATTTATTCTTGTTGTGTTTTGCCTCTCTGGACATTCTGATGTTGTGTGACCCTCTACTCCACAATTATAACATGTGATCACATACTTATCATGGCCAAAAACTCTACCTCTGCTAACACTTCTTCCTCCTCTCATATTTTTACTATTGGCCACCTCATCCTCCTTCTCATTATCTTTAGAAGCACTTGATCTACCTCTGCCTCTAGTTCCTTTTCCCTGGAACTTCTGTCATATTCTTATGTCAATCTTTTCTTCCACCTTCAAAGAAACATGGTATTCTTTGTCTACATTTCAAAAGTACTGTGTACTCATCTCATCTTGAATATGGTACTTTAGTCCATTTATGTATCTTTCCACTCTCTGATACTCTAGTTCTTTCATCACTGACCTGAGTGACAACTTGAAGAATTCTTCTGTATATTCACACATGGATGTCTCTTTCTACCTAAGATTTTGTACTTTTTTACAAAAGTTCTGTTGGTAGTGGACATGTAAAAATTTCTCTTTGATCTTACTAACCATCTTCTTCCAAGTTTTAATCTTCTCTAATATGTGATATACTTTGTCTTTCTGTAGCATATCCCATCGAAGTGCAACATGTCCTTTCAACTTTGTAATGGAAAAATGAACACAATTTGGATATTGAACATTATCATAATCGAAGTATCTTTCGAGCTCACCTATCCACTCTATAAGAGTTTCAGCCTTCAAACTACCATCATAAGATGAAACTTCAACTCTCTCACTACCTCTATTACTCAAGAAAGATATCAAATGTTTTGTTGGGTCTCCTTCCTCACATTTTTCTCAACTTCAACCTCCTATTCAGATTCAGAATCTGATTCAACTTCTTTGGATTTATTCTATTCTCCAACTCTTCTATTCTTCTTCTTAATTCTTTGAGTTTTCTGTTTCTGTCACCTCCTCGTGTTGCTCCTGCTCTTCGCGTTGACATCCTTACGATTTTTCTTACAACCCTCACTCAGACCAATGTTCATAGGCCTTATCTCTGGGAATTGTACTCTCACAACTTAGAAACCTGAACCTGCCCTTATACCACTTGACACAGCTCACAAAACTGTATCCATTATAACATCTACAAGACTATACCCTGTCCTCGGAATGCAAAACAAAACTCATATTGAACACTGAAATAGAAGAAATTAATTACAACCACAAGAACAAAAACATGTTGTGAATCCTTTCTTTTATTATTGATTTCAAAATGCCTCTTATTACAAATTAATTGAGCAATACATATTTTCTCACCAAACTATAAATGATGCACTATGTTATTCGT
The DNA here is from genome assembly GCA_000966675.3 of Picea glauca. Taxonomy (NCBI): domain Eukaryota; kingdom Viridiplantae; phylum Streptophyta; class Pinopsida; order Pinales; family Pinaceae; genus Picea; species Picea glauca. The sequence continues at coordinate 634,860 of JZKD02S1791944.1, read as the reverse complement.
TTGCAGATTGTATCATCTATTCTTGATCTTATTCTTGGTGGTTGTATCGCTCGCTTCCAATCAACCTGAGGGAAACCTTCCTTTCTTCTGGCTCTAATCATCCCCTCCATCTTCCTTTCCTCTTATTTTTATGTCATTTCTGTCAGCTGATTTGTTTCCTCTTCCATTGGGAAGATGAATAGTCATGCATGTTTGTTGCCCAAACGTTTTCCATTTCATTTTTGTTTCCTCTTCCCTCACCAATGATTCTCACTTGGCATTTAATGTTCATGAGCTACATGGACTAAGTTTGGACTCAACATGTTGAGTTGCAACATCAAGTTTCTAGCATAAATATTGTAGTGTGGAGTCACGGCATGGGAGTTGCAACACCAATCCTATAGCGTGGAGTTGTAGAGTAGGAGTTGCCGTGAGTTGCAACACTGTCAACCTTAAAAAAGGAGTAACAACACGAGTTGTCAAGTAGAGTTGCAACCATCCTTATTCATCCTGAATTAACTGGTACATAATTTGAAATGTTTTTGGGTGATGCCGATTACCCAGAACCAAAGATTCCCCTGCATCATAAAGGCACCTCCCTGCTATTGTAGGAAGGTTTATTAAATACCATGTACCACATATCCATCCGGTTTTCACTAATTTGTGGGTGAATGCACTAGTCAAATCAAATGTGTTTCTTATTCACGGATGGTTGTTGTCCAGATCAAGGATCAATAAAAATAGACATTAGTTGTTGTTTTGAAATACCCAAGTATGTAACTTGGTTTCTATCCAATCTAATGTTGTAATACTCAAACATTCTTTCCCTATATTCATAAATAGAAGTCAATTTCCCTTGGGCACTTGCAATGGACCTCACAATGACGTCCAATGAAGTGGCCAAGGATTCTCTTCTTGGTTCTCTCATGCCCCTTAATTGATTTAAAAGTGTTCTTAATGTGTCCAACCCCTAATCAATTTGGGTGTTCATGTTAGGTGGTTGTGGTGGGTTGGGGTTTTCCTCGCCTTAGTCTACTGGTTGGTGGCTTACATTTTCTTCAGGTTCCATTTTATAATATATGAAGCAATTTAAAAATGAAATTTAATAAGTGGACTTATGACATAGGTATTACAAATAACAATTTCATTTTATCCCAGCAAAATCATTAACATAATTTTGTGTAAAAAAAAGAAAAACCATGCGTTATATTTACAATGAACTTGAAAAAAACCTATACAAAATTAGTGAATTGTTGAGAGATTTACATTCAAGTATTAATTATGTGTAGTGAAACTTTCTAATAAGTTTTCAATGCCATTGGGATTTACATCCATAACCCATGACTAATTGTTTTGTATTTTTGCAAAGCCAAGAGAAGAAATGACAAAAAAACAACCATACCTTTCTTGCAATGAACACGGTGGCAAGATCTTGGGCTTTGCTCCTCCTCTATTCTTCCTCTTTGCTTTCTCCAATTGGGAAAATTGCAAGACACAGTGTGCAAATGTGCACAAAATGCACCCGTAGTCCCTTAAGAATTGAGCACAGCCGGAACGTGTGCATGTTCCTAGGAACACATGCATTCTTAAGAACGCGTGCGCGTTCCTACCGACAAACCTATGTGTAAAGTTGACTGGAGGTTCAGGCCTTGCCAAACCTATAGGATTAGGAACACGCACGTGTTCTTGTTGACTCCCTTGCCACTTTTTCATCTACCAACTTTGTGCATACACCCTCTATCTATTACTTATTATAAGGATACTATTAATTTATTACTATTACTATTACATTCTTCATCATTGAACATTCTTACTTTATTACTATTGACCTTAATCCTCATGTAACTTTTGAAGTGTCCTTGATAGTTATCTCTAAATTAAAAATGATAGTTAGTGAAAATTTCAAAGGATCAAATTCATCTAAAACATATAAGTATACATATGCATATTGATAATGATCTAAACTTTTGACCTATGATTGGAACCAACATAGATCCATCTTAACTTTGAATCTATCACTTATGAAGTAGGATCAAATCTCTCAAAACCTTTCCTAAAGTTTTGCAATCTCTCAATTCTTAAAATATCCTCATTTAAAATGGATCTTAGTTTATATATATATAAAGCATCTCACAATATCATGGTCATCAATGCCTTTTAGCAAAAAGGGTCTTAGATTCCTCCACTTGCATTGTATTTATCTTCTTTCAATAGTTGATATTTGAGTCGTAGAATAACCATTATATATATAAATAAATAAATAATGAGTTTAGCTTGAATGGTTGTGAGAACTGATTGTTATCCTCCCCACTCTAGTTCAATTCCTATAAATAACATGTTAAACTCATAATGAGTATATTTCAATAATTCAATTGAATAGCATCATTGTTAGTGAAGAAATCTGCCTTCTTTACATTATAATTTTTAGAATCTGCCTTCTTTACATTATAATTTTTAGTTCAGATATAAGTAATGTGTGACCATCAAGATATGCCGAAATGGCAGCAGCCTTGGCAAGTACGTCAAATCTTTTCAAAGTTTTGTAAGTAAGTTTATTACTTATGTCAAATCTTTTCAAAGCTTTGGCGTATAAGTAATTACTTATTAGTAAGTTTTAACTTATTATATTTAATTGATTTGTTACTTATATGTTCTTTAAACAAGGCTGCATGGCAGCATTACCTGCCGCCTTTGCAAACAGAAAATCTATAACCCTGGAGCACAAAAGAAAATGCAGAGCACAAAGAAAACACGAAATTAACCGCCAGAAATAATGGCAGACACGAAATCGTACCTTGCTAAGTGAATCCATAGATCAGGGTCGCGGAATTGATCGAATTTGAGCATAATTCGGGCACTTCGCAGGGTCAAACCCTTTGCAACGGACGGTTAACAATGAATACAGAAGGCAACTAAACCACCGTAGCTATGCCCGACCACGATAACGCTATCGACTCCGAGAGTGTCGAGCATACTCTTCAGACATTCTGCTTGGAAAATCTCAGTATGCTCAGAGCTCGTGGTTGTGGAGTCCCTAAATAAAATGAGATCCGGGATGAGGAGATCGAAGTGCTTGCCAAGAGCGCAGATTTGGGTATCCCATCCCGTCAGGCCGTCTGCCCCGAAACCGTGAACGAGAAGCAGAGATGGCCTTGGATTCTCCAAACTATCTGGTTCATTCTTCTGTAAAACCCAACAGTGCAGTGAGGTGCCATTGTTCAGCTGTATCTGCTTCGACTTTAAGCCGAGCGAGATCCATTGCATGAGGTTCCAATTAAATTAAGATTGGTTGTTGCAATTAGTATAGCCAATGTTCAAGATCTTTTGGACTTTTCATTATCACACCATATGCAATCGTTCAAGATCTTTTGGGCTTTTCATTATTACACCATATGCAATTAAATAAATAAATTGTATCGAATTTCCTTTGCAATTTAATAAATAATAAAAAAAGTTGGAGATAGAGATGTTTCTTTACGAATGATTATTTATTTGACAAATTTTGTATTTTTTTTATATTTAATGTTGGAGTCTTCATGATCTTGGAAAGCAATTAAAAATGGTTACGATTGTTAATACTGAAAAGACTAAGGTTATGATCATTAGATCCGATAAGATCACTTATGATACCTTCATATATGACAACAACAATTTGGAGGAAGTGACTTCATACAAATATTTTGGAATCTATATTCACCACAATCTAAGTTGTAATTATAGCATTGAGAAAATGATTATTGGGGGATGGAAAGCTTATTATGGGATTGAAAAAAATTGTAAATTAACCTTTGGATTTGGGATAAGAAGAAGCTCCTCTCTGATTTTTGGGGGATGTAAAGCTTATTCCATATGGATGTGAAGTCTTGAGATGCCAAGTCTCATGATGCATGCAATATATCTAGTGAATCATGAGAAATATAGAGTAAATCCAAAAGAATTTTATAACCTATACTCTCAAAATTAAAGGAAATAAGCATTTTTTTATTCTCCTCTTAGAGGCAAGGGTTTCCTCGAGCATAGCTATGACAAGATACCTAATGTATAAGAACAAGTTAAACAACATGGAAGACAAGAGACTTCCTAAAATTGTTGTGGTAACCACCTTTGACTCAAGCGACATAAAGATGCCGAGTCTTGGCTAAGACAACGGGGAATCATAGAAGAGACCATTTTGCAGAATAAGGATATGTTAGAGATAATGCCTAATCCCACTACTAGAGTTTAGGGATTGGATTTGGTTAGTTGGAGGAAGTTGAGATGTTCTCTCAACCTCTCCCTCCAAGAGAGGAATAAGTTGGATCTCACTCCAACTATATATATCTGATGTATTTATGTTTAATGTAAGTAATACAATTTATTATTGTGTGTTATTCTCTATGTGCCTAATTCTTTCAAGTTCACAATTTGGTATCAGAGCGTCATTTGCATAGCAGAAAGAGAGGAGGAGAACTATCATCAGTCCTAGAAAGTACGCCTGCACATAAGAGGAATGTTGCCCCAAAACATTGCCAAACGCTGCTAGTGAAGGAGATCCATTGTGTGAAGATTGATTGCCGCTGCAAGATTGACTCCCGGATCATTGGTTGGGCAAAGGTACTACTGTGTGAGATAAGAAGAGATCGTTGCATTGTGGTTTGCGCATGTGGAAAAGAAAGCCATTTGCAAGGAGTAATTCCTGTGTGTTGAATCCAAGGAATCAGAGCCGTCTGTATAGATCTGTTGCTGGAGCCGTTTGTTTTAGCCATCATCTATTTTAGCCATCATTTGTCACATAAATCGTTGTTGAATCCCGTACAAAGTAATCACTGTTTTGAACATGGGAATTTTTACAATAGCAAACTATGTATTTTTCTTTGATGAGGAGGAAGAGGATGATTACTGTAGTTATTATGAAGGAGACCAAGAAATTTTGTTAGAGCAAGAGGAGGCTCTTAAAGATATGGAGGACGTAAATGCCCTGGATGAGAAACCCGCAACAGGGAGAAAAGACTAATCCATTGCAGAAGTGAATGAGATTGAGGGAGTAATCGTGTGCATGCAGAAGCCATCACTGTGCATGGAAAATTCGCCCAAATTCAATAGTCACCCACTGTATAAAAGAGCAGCCATCGAATCAAAGCGCAAAGGTCGAGAAAAGCCACCAAATCAATTGTATGAACAACAGTGGATAGCCGAAAAGGGTGAAATTTGTCGATGGGTACAGAGTAATTTCCGGTGCATTGTCTATCCAAGTTCGAAGACTGCACTCCCTGTACATCAGTGCAGATTCAGATCCACAATATCGTTACTTTTCGTCTTTCAAATCTGTTTTGAATACTTTCTCCATTCTGCCTTGAATCCTCCGCTTGATGAAGTGGCACACATGGAAGCCACAATCCCAGTTGTCTTAGACATGTTGTCTTTTCATTTAGAAGTTCTTATTATATTTCTTTTAGTGTTTGTTGTTTTTGTTGTCACAGGGCGAATGTAATCATAGATGGTAGCTATAAATCTGTGTTTGAAATTCATTGTTTTATGGAGTGGTGTGAGGTGTGGTGTGTTTAAAGTTTTGTATATGTTTACGTGTTTATGTAAAAGAAAGTAGGAACTCTTGTATCTTTATATAAGTTGGCATCCCTGGTTTCAAGAACAACTGTTCTTATTGGAAGTCACCTTGTATAATTGAATGTTGAGGACATTCTGTATCCAAACTACTCTTCTAGACACTGAAGGATAGCCGAAAGAAAAAATCCAACAGATGGAGGCATGTTCATAGAATGCATCAATAATTGACATATTTTATCACGGAAGCCTCGATGAGTCAAGTTGTCAAATTGTCCATTGTACAAGTTCATGAATGATGGTCTGAAGCATTTATGTTTTAAATGAGTTGAATGGTAAGCTCGAAGAAGAGGAAGAGAAAGAGTGCACTCCGGAGGCATCAGAGCGGGTGTAGGAGTTGATGAAGGCCAGACAGACGAAAGTTAAAGTGTTGTAATTTCTGGTAATTGTGATTAAGTATTATATGTAATGTAATGTAGGCATTAACGGGGGGTGTTAGAGATAATGCCTAATCCCACTACTAGAGTTTAGGGATTGGATTTGGTTAGCTGGAGGAAGTTGAGATATTCTCTCAACCTCTCCCTCCAAGAGAGGAATAAGTTGGATCTCACTCCAACTGTATATATCTGATGTATTTATGTTTAATATAAGTAATACAATTTATTATTGTGTGTTATTCTCTGTGTGTCTAATTTTTTCAAGTTCAGAATTGGATACTATTAAAAATATCCTTAAATCAAAGTTTAAGGAGAAAATATGGTGATAAAAAGTTAGAGGAAAACAAATTTAAGGTATTATAAGGATGTAATCAACCCTAATCTAGAAGATCAAAATTATCTCTTTGTTTTGACAAGTGTAAAAATAAAAATAAGTATTGCTAAGATAAGAACAAATTCTCACTAGCTCCATAGTGAAACTGGGGGTTGATCTATTCCTAAAACACCATGGGATTGAAGAGTGTGTCACCTTTGTAACGCTAAACTCTTTCTTTTAGATTATCCAACCTATACCCAAATTAAAAGTAATTACAAATATTCGCTTACCCACTTAAGATCTATCATCATCATCATCAAACAAATAAACTAAAAAAAACAAATATATCCTTCTTATAATCCAATCCAATCCAATCTCTATACCTTTATAAAATCAAACTTTATCAAATAATAATAATAATAATAATAATTTTCAACTACCAAAAATGACTAAAGATCAGAATTCATTCTTCATAATTCTTTTTATAATGCAATCTGAATGCATCCAAAGTACCTTTTCTATGCTTTTGTATCACCTTTTTTGTCACCTAAAGTCCATGCATTTGCATCGTTGGCAACCGTTTGGACGGCTGATAAAAAAGCATATCACAGTCTGACGGGCACAGAGTTCTGAGCCAACTACTTGTCACTAAGGCCCGAATAATTTTATGTTGGAGGAACCATGGATTCCAACAAAAAGTATGCGAACAGAACGTTGCAACACGGTTATTATTATTCTCAACTCACGAGACAATTCGAATTGTATAGCATCCGGAGGAGGACAGGAATCCCATTGACTTGCACAAAGTTCCATAAAGTAGAGTTGAATTTGGTATACATAGATCTCAGAGCTGGCTTCAATAATGTTTATGTTTATAGTTGTGCATGCTTAGATTCAAAGATAACTACAACAACAATAAAGGTATAACATATGGGAGAGACCCATGAACAAGAATCCCAAGAGTGGTGTTTATCCAATATAATTATTCCTGACAAGAGAGACATCATCATTGCCATCACTGTTAAGAATAAGATGGTATCAGCAATGAAATTTTACATGTCATGTCAGTTGTAATTTTAATGGGAAAGGTGTATAATTATTCTTATTTTTCATAGTATGAAAAATCTATAAATAATTTTAATAATAAATAAAAGTGAATGAAATTGAAAAAAAAATAAAAAATAGTAATAAATAAAAGTGAATGAAGAATTTTTAAACCTGTCAATTTTTATTTTTAATAGTTGATAGAAATGAATGAAAAATTTTAAAAATCTCGAATCATCAGAAACGTAAATCTAAAGGTTGATCACTTACAGATCCATGATTATCTGGATTCCAATCAAAATAGAATATTTAAATAAACATTCAGACAACACAAAAAAATATTTCTCAAATCCACGTTTCCGTAGTTTACAATCAAAATAGAATATTGAAATAAATAAATACTCAGACAACACAAAATATCTCCCAATCTTTTTGCATTTAATAATAAGTGATCGTAGAATTTCATTAATTATGAAATATATATAGTGGCGATCTGCATACATGCGAATACAAGGAACGGTGGAGACGGAATAAAATATGAATATATTTTGCAATTTCATGCTCACTAATCTGGTCTGATGCGACGACAACGGTATCAAGATAGGATTTCATTAATTATGAAAAAATATAGAGTGTCGATCTGCGTACATGAGAATACGAGGAAAGGTGGAGACAGATTAAAAATTTGAATATATTTCGCAATTTCATGCTCACTAATTCTTACCTTTATTTTTTCGTCACGTAAAGTCCATTCAATTGCAGCTTTGGCCACCGTATGGATGGACGGCCAATAAAAAAAATATGTGTTATTGGAGTAGTTGAGCCACTTCTGATTCCATGCTATTAACTATGGTGGGAGACATCCTGGAATACCAAACGGACAAAATATGGGTGCAGTGGACAGAATAGGTGTCAAATTATTATTATTTTAGTATTCAAAAAGTAATGTATTTAATTACTCTGAAAGGCATATACTTATTGGAGATGGGCACAATTAATCACCTTTTAATTTAAAATTCTAATCTGATGGCTAACAATTGAAAATGCTGGAATATTCTTAGTCATCTTTCCAAATCAATAAATATGATTTACTCTTCATAACTTCCTTGTATTTTTTAATGCATCAGTTAACCTGTTTACTTTTTAACATTTACCTAAATTATTGTACCACCATATGATTGCCATGCTTAACTCATTAACCTTTGAAATTACCACATTTAAGATTAACTTTTAGATTTCCTCAGCTCTATGTGCGTTTTAGCTTTGCGTGTGTTTCAATTCACCAGAGTGTTGTCCGTCCAGATAACTTTCAGCGTTCACTAGCTGCCACACCAACCACTTTGCGGCTGTGCTAGTTGTATATCATCCAGGAATTTTTTCTCTACCAATAACATAGTTGGTGAGAAGTGGGCACATTCTCTCGGTATACAAAGAGATTACGAGTTCAAATCTTGTATCCTTGAGATTGTTCTTTAGCACCTTTACCATTCACAAACTTAAATAAGTATTGGTGAGTTTCATACTATTTTCCTTAATGAAAAAAAATAAAATTTTCCAAGTATAAATTAATTTGATGTCGAATATCAATATAACTGATTTCACATGCGATTATAAAACATAATAACATTAATAAAATAATAACAAAAATCCAATTAAATTTACAATCATTATTTCCATAATCAATTTCCTCTACATAATTTATACATTAAATAAAATCCATACACTAAAATATAAATTCACTTACATTAAACAAAATTTATAAATATTACCAATACATTAAATAAAATTCAAACATTAAACACAATTTATAAAAATAAACAATCCAAAACGTATAAAAATACATTAAAACATAAATGCACTTACATTAATTTTTTTAATAAAATTAACCAATCTAAAACATATAAACAAAATTTATAAAAATAACCAATCCAAAACATAGAAGAATAAATATGTTTTGCCAAATATTTAGCCACCAAACTAGTTGGAATGGAGTGATTTACTTTTTGATGGTGTAGGAATAGATTTTATGTAAATCTCGCCATTAAATACGATTCACATTGTAATATCCTTACGATGAACTTAAGTTATATATATATATATATATATATATATATATATATATATATATATATATATCAAAGTGTCTATGTGATTTGATTTAAGTAATAAGCTTAAATATATGCAATATGTAATTACATTAGTTTTTATTAATAAAATACATTACAAGTATGATGAAAAATTACATTAGTTTTTATTAATAAAATACATTACAAGTATGATGAAAGGGTATGGGGTAGGATTCCACTAAARGAAAAGGGGGCTAAGGGGCTAAGTTATGGGGCTTAAGCTAAGAAATAAATAATATTATTTTTAAGTCATAAGTTTTATGTTATAATTTTATCATAAGTTCCTAAATTATTAAGTGGAGTCAAAGGTATTTCCTAGATTGGCAAGTGTCAAGATAGGAACATGTACTATAATGTGGGGAAATTAGGGCAATTTACCACCATTCATCATTTTTCCAATCTTTCACTCACCCTTACATCCATCATTCATACCTTTGTTGGAGTGTAAGTTGAAGTTGGTTACCCTGTAAATCTTAGGTGGTGGCTTGGGTTGAAGAAGTAGGTTGTCAGGCCTGCAGAGCAATTCTCTCCAAGTGAGAGAGTTGTTGGGAGTAGCTTTCCCCATGTATAGGCTAGTGGGTGTTGTAATTCCTTGAGCAACCTTGTGTTCCAAGTGCTACAAATCTCTGAGACTTCTTGGCCAACTTGTTGTTGAAGCCCAAGAAGGGAAGTGGGATAGCCTGAAATATTGTTGAGCAGAGAAGAGTGTACATTTCCTTGGGTGGGACAAGATGTGGAGAATGAGAGGCTGTGAAATGGGAAATGTTGTTGGAGTGTGTGCCTGAGCCTGTGTTGTTTTATGTTGTGGGTTAGACCTTAGTTGGCTTATGATCCCTGGTGAAGTCATAGCCCCAGCTCGGGGGTGACTTGCTATTGAGAGTGTATGAACAATAGAGTCTACAACTAGAAGGAGTGTCTAAGGTCTACACGTAGTTGGTGATTTATAACAAAAGATACATGCTCTTTTATGTGTGTTTACATGTTCAAGTTTAATGTGTGTATGTTTATGTTATTTATGTTTGTTGAAATTGTACGTAACTATGCATGGTTGTGCATGGTTATTGTTAGTTTTGCATAATTGTTGCATATGCAGGGTATGTCAATTAATAAATATTAATTGTTAGTTAATTTACGCAATAATGATTATGATATTCTAGTGCAAGGCTTAAATGGTTGTGCACACTCATAAATAATTGCCGTGCGCACTGGAAAATAGTTCTGCGTGCACAAATGGAAAATAGATGTCGCGTGCAACACAACGAGCAAAATTTCTGAGTTGTTAATGAAAAACGTTACACAAATTATTCAAAAATCAATTAAAACTAAATATCTATCATGATTTAGTTCTAAGAAAACTCTTCCAATCATCTCAAACAACCTTTAATCAACCACGAGATTTTGTTGTCCTACCATGCAAAGATTAATATTATGGTATGTTATTGTGCTTTGGAAACTTTGAATAACACCTTGTTCATATACAATCAATGTTATCTCTCAAGCAATTGCAATAAATTACCCGAAAGGGAAAACAATAGATTGATAATACCTACCTTCAACCAACGCATGAGCAGTACGAGGTATGTGGAAACCCTTTTCTAGGAAGAAGATTGTCAATATTTCATTTATTTAAATGATGTAATATGTTGAATAATGTAATAGTGAGGAGCATACAAGTAGATGGGTAATGAGTTTTCAAGTTATCCAATCTCTTCATTCACTTTACATTTATTCTATGTTCATAATTTCAACCCATGCAATCCTTCTAACCTATACAAACTCGCAAATCTCTCAACATTTAAGTTTATTTATGTGTAAATAATGACAATTACCAAAACATACATGTCCTTAGAAACAAGATAATAATGGAAAAATAAGTAATGACAATTACCAAGCCAAAACATACATGTTCTTGGAAAATTGAGATAAAAATGGAAAGGCAATCTCTCCCAAAAAAAAAAAAAAAAAAAAAAAAAATATACGCAGAGTCTTGAAATAAAAATGGAAAGGCAATCTCCCCCCAAAAAAAAAAAAAAACAATATACGCATCGTCTTTGCATGATGAAACATCTCTTCACCCAACGATGATAAATTTTACTTTGGACATATCATTAAAAAARGTAATATTTCCAATARACATAGGAAATGTGCTATAATCTACAAAAGAGAAAAGTGGCATAGAATATTTCATCCATAGATTACTTTCTTCTTATTCCATGAGATTTTTGTATTCTTGGATTTTATATTATGTTTACATTTTTCATAATATAAAACAAAATATGGTTCATAATGATGATTAAAAAACACACTTCTTAAACATAAGTAAATAAGTATATGGCTAAATAGTCCACCATTGTATAGTTGGACCTTGACTTTGGGTTTTATATTAGAATATTTACAATGTGTTACACCTCATATTGTATGAGGTTTCATATTGTGATTTTCATTATATTGATGGAAATTTGCAGTTATTATTTTGGAGCATTGGACTGATTTGGGGGATTCATCTTCATGGAGCTCCTTCTCTTCATGGCATTGGATTATTTGATGAATGTCTTTGGTTTGGGTAGTTTCACTTCTCCTTGGTTGGATGATTGTGCTTTCCTTGTTGATCACCCACAGGTTGCTTATTTGTTGGTAGCTTGGAGCATGCTATCTCATTATAGTGTAGTTATGGTATATTTGTTTATCTTGGATGTGTTACATCTTGTTCTTGGATGATGGGTCTATCCCTCCAAGGGGTTAGAATATGGTGTTAGGAGGTACATGTTTCATGATGATATCAAAATTTCCTAGTGACTAGGTGTGTTGATGCTATAATGTTGGTTTGTCACTAGGAGGGGTATTCTACATGGTCCTCTCGTGTTGATGTGTGGTCAAAACATACTTGATGATTGGATGGGTTAGTGATCCATGGGATCAAATTTAGCTCAAAAATAAAAGTGCTCAGAATTGCTTCAAATCGGACATGTGAATAGGCCTCATCGTTACGAACCCAATGCAATTTGAACATGATCAAATAGACGTCGTATGAACAAGATATCACGTTCTGTCCATTTTTCCAAACATACAAAATTTTGCTGACTATGCAGTCCGTATAGTCTGTACAGTGCTTACATGGCATATGACCATACAGGTCATATGGTCATACAGTGACGTGGCAAATGCGTTGGCATGCTGACTAGGTAGATGATGGATGACAGGTGGACGAATCATATTTTGACACGTGACATATTATTGGGCTAATGGTATGGTGCCACGTGTCCCAGTTGTGGGCTGCCACATCGCACCCCTCCATTGGTTTGTAGTGGAAAAAGTTTGAACTCCATAGGAGTTGAACTCGCGACCTCCAGGTGTGGGGGAATATTTTTGGCAGGGCTGAGCTACCAGCCTGCCCACATTAGTTCTTACAACATAATGTTTGATTTAACTATTTAAACTTATATTTATGTTATTTCGGCAGATAAAAGGGTTGGGGCCTAGCCCCATCCCCTGGCTCAAACACCCCAACAACCACACCATATGACTTGGTGCGCACAAAGACTCCAATGTATAGTCCGAGTTTAAAAGCACTGGTCTAGCCCCTACACTACCCCATGTAACCTTTACATATGACCTCCATTCAAACTTAGCGTGAAGATTTTTCATAACAAAGGAGTGAGCCCCCGGTCACAGGTATCACTCCATATGACCACACACCTTCGTGGAGGGAGCTAGTCGATGGGCACGCCAAAAGGGTAATTTGTTGGCCATATGGGGTCATACGACCAAGTTCTTCACCGAAGTTTGGGGGCCAACGCACTAACGGTCCGACATTTTTTCTTGATTTGCGGAACCATTGCGGGTGCTTGGTTTTGGTGCGAAAAACGCACAGAGGCCAGGTTAGTCTTTCACATGTGCGTTTTGGCAAGCAGGTACAACAAGCTTAAATATATGTAATATGTAATTACACTAGTTTTTATTAATAAAATACATCACAAGTATGATGAAAAGGTATGGGGTAGGACTCCACTAGAGGGAAAGGGGGCTAAGTTATGGGGCTTAAGCTAAGAAATAAATAATATTATTTTTAAGTCATAAGTTTTATGTTACAATTGTATCATAAGTTCCTAAATTATTAAGTGGAGTCAAAGGCATTTCCTAGATTGGCAAGTGTTAAGATAGGAACATGCAATATAATGTGGGGAAATTGTGGTAATTTATCATCATTCATCATTCTTCCAATCTTTCACTCACCCTTACATCCATTATTCTTACGTTTGTTGGAGTGTAATTTGAAGTTGGTTACCCTATAAATCCTAGGTGGCTTGGGTTGAAGAAGCAGGTTGTCGAGCCTGCAGAGCCATTCTCTCCGAGTGAGAGAGTTGTTGGGAGTAGTTTTCCCCATGTATAGGCTAGTGGGTGTTGTAATTCCTTGAGAAACCTTGTGTTCCAAGTGCTACAAAGCTCTGAGACTTCTTGGCCAACTTGTTGTTGAAGCCCAAGAAGGGAAGTGGGATAGCCCGAAAGGTTGTTGAGCAGAGAAGATAAGGGGGTACATTTTCTTGGGTAGGACATGCTATGGAGAATGAAAGGTTGTGAGATGGGAATTGTTGTTGGAGTGTGTGTCTGAGCCTGTGTTGTTTTATTTTGTGGGTTAGACTTTAGTTGGCTTATGATCCTTTTTCCTGGTGGAGTCATAGCCCCAACTCAGGGTGACCTGCTATTGAGTGTATGAACATCAGAGTTTACAATTGGGAGGAACGTATGAGGTCTACATGCAGTTGGTGATTTATAGCAAAAGATACATACTCTTTTATGTGTGTTTACATGTTGTTTATCGTGTGTATGTTTATGTTATTTATGTTTGTTGAAATTGTACATAATTATGCATGGTAGTGCATGATTGTTGTTAATTTTGCATAATTGTTGCATATGCAGGGCATAGCAGTTAATAAATATTAATTGTTAGTTCATTTTAGCAGCAATGGTCATGAGATTCTAGTGTGAGGCTTAAATGGTTGCGCACCCTAAAAATAATTGTAGTGTGTGATGGAAAATAGTTCTGCATGCACAAATGGGAAATATATGCCATGTGCAATAGAAGGATAGTTGAGCACGCAATTTGTTTTATGAGATATTTTCCGTTGTTAGAATTGATATCAAAAGAAAAAAATACAAGTGGCGTGACTCAACTTGAAGCTCAATACATGGAGCAATATTTTTGAATTGTTGTTAATGGAAAACGTTACACAAATTATCAAAAATAAAATTCAATCATTTCAAACAACCTTTAATCAACCACGACCTTTCGTTGTCCTACCATGCAAAGAAGAATATTATGAGCTTCTGTTGTCCTACCATGCAAAGAAGAATATTATGGTATGTTATTGTGCTTTGGAAACTTTGAATGGCACCTTGATCATATGCAATCAATGATTATCTTAGATTGAGAATACCTACCTTCAACTAACCATGAGCAGTACGAGGTCCGTGGAAACCCTTTTCTAGGAACAAGATTGTCAATATTTCATTTATTTAAATGATGTAATATGTTGAATAATGTAATATTGAGTAGCATACAAGTAGGTGAGTAATGGTTTTTGTTATCCAATCTCTTCATTCACTCTACATTTATTCTAAGTTCATAATTTCAACCCATGCAACCCTTCTAACCTATACAAACTCGCAAATCTCTCAACATTTAAGTTTATTTATGTGTAAATAATGACAATTACCAAAACATACATGTCCTTAGAAGAAAGATAATAATGGAAAAATAAATAACTACAAATACCAAGCCAAAACATACATGTTCTTGGAAAATTGAGATAGAAAGGGAAAAACAATCTCTTCAAAACAATATACACATTGTCTTTTCATGATGCAAACATCTCTTCACCCAACGTTGATAACTTTTACTTTGGACGTATCATTAAAATAGATAATATTTTCAATAAACATGGGATGATGCAAATTTCTCAACATTTAAGTTTATTTATGTGTAAATAATGACAATTACCAAAACATACATGTCCTTAGAAGCAAAATGCATGATGCAAAATCTCTTCACCCAAAGATGATAATATTTTCAATAAACATGGGATGCAAATCTCTCAACATTTAAGTTTATTTATGTGTAAATAATAACAATTACCAAAACATACATGTCCTCGGAAGCAAAATAATAATGGAAAAAAAAAAAGTAATGGGAATTACCAAGCCAAAACATACATGTTCTTGGAAAATTGAGATAGAAATGGAAAAATAATCTTTTCAAAACAATATATACATTGTCTTTGCATGATGCAAACATTTTTTCACCCAACGATGATAAATTTACTTTGGACATATCATTAAAATAGGTAATATTTTCAATAAACATGGGAAAGGTGCTATAATCTTAAAAAAAACAAGTGGCATAGAATATTTCATTTATAGATTATTCTTCTTTTTATTCCATGGGATTTTTGTATTCTTGGATTTTATATTATTTTTACATTTTTCATAATATAAAACAAACTATGGTTCATAATGATGATTAAAGAACACACATCTTAAACATAAGTAAATAAGTATATGGCTAAATAGTCCACCTTTCTATTGTTGGACCTTGACTTTGGGTTTTATATTAAGAATATTTACAATGTGTTACACTTCATATTGTATGCGGTTTCATATTGTGATTTTCATCATATTGGTGGAGATTTGTAGTTGGTATTTTGGAGCATTGGACTGATTTGGGGGATTCATCTTCATGGAGCTCCTTCTCTTCATGGCATTGGATTATTTGATGAATGTCTTTGGTTCGGGTAGTCTCACTTCTTCTTGGTTGGATGATTGTGCTTTCCTTGTTTTTTTTTTTGTTTGTTAATGTGGTCGAACCTGTTGGCATCGGGATTAACCTGTGTCTTGAGAAACTGCGACTCAGGGGCATCTAAGCCATCAAAATCACCCGGGGATCGCACCCGGCTTGAGCCACACCAACCCTTAATATGGTTGGATTTTTTGTCCCCGTAGGTTTCAAACCGGTGACTTTTCAACACGGAGTGGCTTAACAACACACTCTGTCACCCACTGTCCTACACCTCGGGGACGATTGTGCTTTCCTTGTTGATCACTCATATGTTTCTTATTTGTTGGTAGCTTGGAGCATGCTATCTCATTATAGTGTAGTTATGGTATATTTGTTATCTTGGATGTGCTATATATTGTTCTTGGATGATGGGTCTATACCCCCAAGGGGTTAGAAAATGGTGTTAGGAGGTACATGTTTCATGATGTTGTCGAAATTTCCTAATGACTAGGTGTGTTGATGCTATAATGTTGGTTTGTCACTAGGAGAGGTATTCTACATGGTCCTCTCAAGTTGATGTGTGGTCAGAACATACTTGATGATTGAATGGGTTAGCATTTCTATTGTCCATTTATCTTGTTATGTTGATGTGGTTAGATGGTGGAAGTGTTGTGGTTGTGCACTTTGGCCTGATGGGATTTCCCTAGGTGATATGACTTGACATTGTAACATTTGATGGATATCTCCTAGGTAGAATGTGTTTGGTGATGTTAGTACTCTCATGGATGTACCTTTTCCTAAATTGGAGTTAGAGTAGGGGGATAATACACACATATTTTATTATCAAGCATTTTCCTAAGGTTTAATGAGGTATTACTCATGTTATAGTCCTTTGGTGGTGTGCCCTAGGTTTAAACTAAGTGAATTTTCTATTTTGTCATTATGTTGTTATCATGATGATGTTTTCTAGGAGATACATCTTATTTCCATGGTGAAACACTTGTTGGAGTGTTCCCCCTCTCATTTACACACATTTTCATGTCGATTCAATCAATTAGTGATTATTGGGAGGTTGCACTATGGTTTTATTTGCACATTAAAATTTGTGAACATGTGTTGAGGTTGATTTAACCATTTAATGGTTAGCTTAATTCATTTTATTATTGAAATATTGTAAATGCAAAGAGTATTCTATTTATTATTGATGTATTATTCATTAGATCAATCCCCTTTTGTGGATTGATCATGTCGGGCATTGTAAATGACCAGATCCCCTTTTGTGGATTGATCATGTCGGGCATTGTAAATGACCAGATCCCCTTTTGTGGATTGGTCAAACCCTAATTGTAATATGCAAATTGAGAAGTCGACCCCCAGGAAAATTAAAGTGGTTCTAACCACCCAGAAAGACAAGTCGGCCCTGCTAGTGAAGAGACACCTCCTTTCAACGCTTGCCAGTTTGTTCACTCACTCATTCGATCATCTGGAGCGCAATTTTGGTAGTTGTAGTTGGAGAAGAAGGAAGAGAGAGAGAGGCACATTACTTGGGAGAGGATATTCTCTAGTGTTTGGTTTATTGTCTTGGCATTGTATTCACTATCTATATTAAGGAATTTTTTGATGGGTTTTCTTCCCCACGAGGGTTTCCCGGGATAAATGTTGTGTATCTTGTGATTGTGTTTCTCTCAGTGATCCTATCTATGCTATGGTTATATAGTAAATTGAAATGTAACCTAATAATCGCTTAAAATTTAACATGGTATCAAATCTAAGTTGAAGAGAGCATCTTTCATAGGAAAAAGAAAAACGTCATTGTTGTCATACAAGAAAATTAGGGTTTTTTATTAAAGAGGAATTTCAGCCCAAAGATCATCTAGAAAAGTGCTCCCTAGCCTAAGGAACTCATTGGTATCTTCAGCGCACCTTTTTAGTGGATAGAACTACCAGAAATTGAAACCCTAGTTTTCACCAGTACCAAAAGTACCAGAAAACCAAAAGTACCAGGAAACCATATATACCAGAAAACCAGAAGTACCAGAAAACCAGAAGTACCAGAAAACCAGAAGCACCAGTCCAAAAATCTGCTAGTCAAGTTTGAAGGGGATTTTTTTATTTTTTTTTGAAATCTAACCACACCAGACTACTCGCCTCAGCCAAGCACACCTCCTGGTAAGTTCAAAATTCAATTCTGACCATTTTCATTTTTTGTTCATTTTCCTAGCTCCAGGTAAAAGATGTCTGCAAGCACTAACCTTGTTGACAAGCTAGAAGGTGTGGAAAACTTTCGTTCCTAGAAGTATAGGATTGCACTCATTCTTGAAGAGAATGAACTAGCAAGAATTCATTAAAGATAATGTACCAGAACCCACCGATGTTGCAGCTAAAGCAAAACACCAAAAGACACAGTTAGGGCCAATAGAATCATTGTAGATTCTATCAAAGATCACTTGATTCCTCAAGTGGCCTCAAAGAAGACTCCAAAATAAATGTTTGATTCCCTAACCCGATTATATGAAGGAAGGAGCATCAATCGGAAGATGAATCTAAGAACTCAACTCAAGAATACAAGGATGCAGAAAGGATAAACAATTCAGGAATATTTCTCCAGATAATCACAATTCAAAGAACAACTAGAAGCTAAGTCCGTAAGAGTTCCAGATAATAAGAAATATGTTTCAAAGATCAGATGCTACAACTGTCAAAATTTGAGACACCTTTCCTATGAATGTCCTCAAGGAAAAGGGAAAAGAAAGCATCAAGCACATGTGGTAGAGGAAGAGGAATCTCCTCCCTCTAAGAAATCTTTAGTAGAAATTGAGAAATATGTACTTTAATTTGAAGATAGTTGATCTGAAGAAAGATAGCAAATGGTGGAGTCTGTGGAGCCTCCCCACACACAAAAAAAAAGATAAGTATTCATGTTTATTTTTAGTATCTTGTTTTCTTTAATACTTTATCGTTACAAGTTAGATTTTTGTGAGAATGTTAATTAACCTCGTTTTATTTCAGTGTCTATGAAGACTTATAAAAGAAGAGGATAAAGAAAGAGATAAAATATTTATTTCAGGTATGATCACTTATGAGAGTGAAAAAGGTATGTGTCTAGCTATGATAGTAAGGGAAAATTTGGTAATTTCATAGCTAGAGTGAAAAAGAGTTTGAAAGTCTTATTCATGATTAGGGTTTCGGATATGTAAATGGTTGAACAAGTTTTTCTTAAGAAAATATGTGTACTACTCTGATAGAAATCATGATATAGTTTTATTTGATTACTGCTTATTGTTACTGACTGATTGCTTAAGTGATATATCTCAGAAAGCATACTGTAAGTAAGTTTATAGGTCTCAGAATAAAGAACTTATGCCTTGAATTGCATAATTTAGACAACATGAGAAGGACTTATGATATCGTGACAGTCAGTAAAGACCAAATAGTATCCAATATTTATATAGGAGCAGGAGGCTCCTAAAGATGCAAAACAGAAATGTTCAAGATGAAGAGAAAGATAGATACTCAGATATAGTTGATGAAATGCAGGTAACTACAGGTTGTTCCACTACCGTTCTTATAGATGCAGAGGGAGCAGGTTGATCCAGTATGAAGTCATAAGGAAAGAAATGTTTGAATTCAAGAAGGCACCTAGGATATTACAAAAGAAAACTTCAAGGATGATGATTAGAAGCTCTTAGTTTGGTGCAAGAGGGAGCTATGTCTTCGAGTTTGAAATGGAGGATCGTGATTTGGTGTAGTTAGGAAAGAAGATGGATGGTGCCCAGATATTTTGATCAAGATGAAAGTTATCCAGTAGATGGATGGTGCCCAACAGGTGGGTAGCATGGTATTATACCATGGAAAGATTTTTGGACCACAAGAGATTTTTTTTCCAGATCCCATAGCTAGACCTTCGTAGAAAAGAGAAGATACCTTCGTAGAGAAGGAATGAGAAATCCCACGGGTATACCTTTGTAGAGAAGGAAGAGAACTTCATTGAGAAGGAAGGAACCTTCGTAGAGAAGGGGAATGATAAATTTGCCAAGATTGGCCTCTTTCCAAGTGTTGAGTTTTGGATACTCTAGGGACATGCTAGAATACCCTTGTAGAGAGGGGTGTGACCACCCTCGTAGAGAGGAGTGTGGATGTTTCTCTAAGGGGTAGCAGGAAGATACTCTCCTCTGGCCAAGGATTGAGTAGCCTAGAACACAAACCTTGACCATGTGGAATGGTTAGTTGGCTCTTGAGGTTTGTGTCATGATTCTACGTGGATCATAGAAAGGGAGTCTAGTCTTGTCCAGGCTAGCACCTTAGCTTCTCTAGTTCATGTGGGATGAATAGGACTAAAGATATGGTAGTAGTACTCCCTAGTGGATGGGTGAGATAGAAGAATACAAGAGAAGGGAGAACATAAAAGGAATGGAAAAACTCATAGAATATCTTATGTGAAGATATCTTCTTTGTGAAGATAAGAAAGAGTATCTTTTGTGTAAAGATGAAAGAAAGAAAGAGTATCTTCTACGCAAAGATAAAGAGAACAAAACTTCCGATGATTTATAGATATTCCAGTCGTGATTCCAGATAACCAAGTGGATTATATTGATGCCTCCTATTATCTAGTCGATGTTGTTACCCAGTTGATGATGTTGATGATGTTACCTAGTTGATGATGTTGCCCAGTTGATGATGTTATCCAGTGGATGTTGTTACCCAATTAATGATGTTATCCAATTGATTTTGTTACCCAGTTGATGTTGTTGCCCTCTCTCTCTCCCGATGATGTTGTACAATACCCTTCTTGTTAAGGGGGAGTGTTGAAATATTGTAACTGAAAAGAGTATTCTATTTATTATTGATGTATTATTCATTAGATCAATCCCCTTTTGTTGATTTATCATGTCGAGCATTGTAAATGACCAAATCCCCTTTTGCGGATTGGTGAAAACCTAATTGTAATATGAAAATTAAGAAGTCGGCCCCCAAGAAAATTAAAGTGGTTCTAACCACCCAGAAAGACAAGTCGACCCTGCCAGTGAAGAGACACCTCCTTTCAGCACTTGCCAGTTTGTATAAATAAAGGAATCCAACCACTCATTTGTTCACTCACTCATTCGATCATCCATAAAGCAAGTTTGGTAGCTGCAGTTGGAGAAGAAGGAAGATAGAGAGGCACATTAATTGGGAGAGGATATTCTCTAGTGTTTGGTTTATTGTCTTAGCATTGTATTGGCTATCTGTATTAAGGAAGTGTTTGATGGGTTTTCTTCCCCATGAGGATTTCCCGCGAGAAATGTTGTGTATCTTGTGATTTTGTTTCTCTTAGTGATCCTATCTATGCTATGGTTATCTAGTAAATTGAAATGTAACCTAATAATAGATTAAACTTTAACATTTATTACCTTAGAGTTTAATATCTTGAGTGCCCTACTTCACCTGGTAGTTGTTCACACATTGATGGGTTATTTAGAGGTCATTTGAGGCTTTATTATGGAGTTCTCCTCTCTTGGGCATAGTTTCCAAGGTTGACATGGTTATTTTATTGTTGGAGAGGTTGGAACACTTCTTTAGGGAACACTTTCTCTTATGTACATGGTTTGGTGAAAGTTGTTGATGGTATTGGAAACAATGCATGGTTTTGTCATGGACATTGATGAATTCTAACCACCTTGGCACTTCTTCATAGGGTGCACTTCACATGGATATATTTTAATATCTATTGGTTGGTTGAGGTATTTACATGGCACAATTGTTCAAGGCATACCTCTTATAGGTGGTATCTCATCTTTATTGCATGGATGTTTTAGCTACACATATCATCTTTTGACCTTCATTGGAAAGTACCCTTACCTCTTTGAATTGACACATATATTATTTTATTTGAGGTGGCTATGAATGGTCATTATTGGAAGGAATATGGCATACTTGGAGGGATAGACATGTTGCCTTCACATGCTCTTGCTTCATCCTCTTACTATATTTGGAGCACATTCTTGGAGGGAGAACTTGTGGAGACACTTCTTTCTATTATTGGAGGTATATATTTTATTATTTCATGGATTTTTGGCATGGTCAAAACCCTAATTTTCCCTTAACTCCTTGGATTTTTCTTGTTGGAGATGGTCCTCTTTCTATTTTTAGGTTTGACTACTTCATTTCCTATGGAGCGTTCCATCTACTTGGTATCTTACACATTCATCCATGGAGTTGGTTGCATCAGGATTCACACATGTGGATTGGTTACATGAATGTTTTGGACCACTTCCTATTTTTTGAGGTTGGTTATGGAGCATTTTCGTAGGAGGATTATTGTTTTGTTATTTTTCTCATGCACCTTGGACAGTGTACTTTGTGAGCTCTTCTATGTGGATCCTTGAACATATCCTCCTAGGTTGAACATTATTTAATTATATTTTGCATACATACATATTGGATGGAAAATTCATGTGGACATCTTATGTGTTTACCTAGTTCTCATGCATATTCTTAGATGCCCTCTCTTGGTGCAATCTTTTTCCTATTTTTGGAGGGGGGCGAGTTCTCCCTGAAAGGCTTGTGTCCACATGTTGTGACATGGTTGACTATGGATTGAGGAGGGATACAACTATTCCAAATACACACACACACACACACATATAGAATTGTCATGGATTTAGTTACCAAATAATGATTTGTTATTGTATGAGAAAACAGACTCACACTATAAATATGAGCTCTCTCTCCATTGCAATGGTTGTTGAGAATTTGGAGAATTAAGGATATCTCCCCCTGGAATTCATTTGTACATCATATGCTTGGATATTTACTGGAACATCACTATTTTAAATCCTCTTTTTAATGATGTATAATGTAAATATGATATATGGTTGTGGGCCAAGCGATGAAATATGTAAACATTGTATATAAAAAATAATAAAATAAAATGTGATGCCGATTGTAGATAGGCATGGATTGATTCATGGGGGTTTAGTTTCCACAAGAGAGAAGGGGTCTAAAGGTGTTTTATTCATGTGTCTTAAATCCTAGGCCATTTCCTAAAATTATTATTTTGAGCAAACCTTCTAATTTTTCCCTTGAGCATATAAGAGCCCAATCAATGAATACATGTAAGAGAGTGGGTGTGAAAACTCACATCCCATAGTTATTTGGAGCATGGGGTTGAAGTACAATCAACATTGGGGAGTGTGAGAGTCAACTTGATTGGGTAATAAGGAAATTCGAATTGCTATTGTGGGCAGTTTTTACATCCAAATTTTGGGACAACAAGATGATGTTGAGTGCTGGAATTGGAGGATAGACATAATAACTCTTACGAGCAATTTGTGGGTGTTGTAAAATGCATGAAGAAAAAATTTGTTAGGTCTATAGAGTGATTTTTGTTTTGCAAACAAATGATTTGTTGCTGAGAGTTTCATGTTGCAGTTGTAATTCCCTAGAGTCCTCAGTAAGAGAAATTCCTAGAAAACATGTGCTATATCCCTTAAGGGAAGTGGGGATAGCCTAAGGGACTATGTAGTAGAGAAGGGAATCTCATTCCTTGGGTTGTGTAGGTTGCAGGGAAGAGATATGGTGGATTAGGACGGATGTAGGAAACTAACTTGTTGTAAGTGGACAATAGACACCATTTCTTGTGGATTCCTAACCCTAGCTTGGGGTGACTTGTTTTTGAGATCTAGAGAAACAAGTCTATGGTTGAGTGGAATGTCTGTCCTCTGTAGTTGATTGCACATTTGGTTTAAAAGATAATTTTCATCTCTATTCAATGTTTTTACTTATGGGTTTATATATTGTTGTGCATAAACTTTGTGTTTTGGGTGATCACATGTTGATATGTGTATGTTTAATTAGGTGCATTCATGTTTATTGAAATTGTTGTTAGATGCATGGGCGTTTTAGTCTGTTACATGCATTTTAATTAATGGTATCAGAAAATTAAAATTTTATTATTATGGGTTAGTATTGGGGGGTGCTATAGAGTGGTATCAGAGCCTCTGATTCAACACCAGACCTGTATGGGCCAAAAAATATTGTGAATTCTGTAAATTCGTTGTTGAAGAGTTTTCATCTACAATGGATTGGGGAAGTTGTAGAACCAGAGTGAAATTCCCAAATTTTATGAGAAAATTTAGGTCAAATTGCACTCATAGTGGTTGAAGAGATGATTAATGGCATCAATATGTAGGTTGCAGAGTTAAATTTGGCTTGAGAGGTCAAATTTTCGTTTTAATGGTGATTAAAGAGTTTGGAGAATCAATGGACCAATTTTTTTAGACATTAAGAATCAATGATCGAGAATCATTTGCAGGATTGGATAATTTTGACGAAGTTTGGAAAGTTTTATAAATCAATGACTGAGATCACTTTAATCTTGAAAATCAACGACCTAGTTTCGTCCTAGGTTTGGTAAAAATTTCCAACTTTCAAGATTCAAGGAAATTCATGGTTAAAAGTTGGTTCATCGAAGAAAATCGTCGATGGAAAATGACAATGTCTTATGGCCGATAGATTCCAGGTTTGGAAAATTTTGGCGAAGTCCGAAAACAAGTGAAAGGGAATCGTTGATGGCGGATATAGCTCGGGTTTGGAAAAATTTGGTGAATTCCAAACAAAAGTGAAAGGGAATATCCTACCGCTGATGGTCGATGTCTGATGGACGATAGAGGTCGGGTTTAAATTTTTTTGGTGAAGTCTAGAAAAAAGTGAAAGGGAATTGCCAATGGTTGATAGAGTTTGGGTTCAATTTTTTTTGAAGAAGTTTGAATAAAAGTGAAAAGGAATAATCGATGGTTGATGGCCGATGAAGGGTTTTAGAGATCATCGAAGAAGGAAGATAAGGAAATATAAAGAGAAAGAAAATAAAGAGGAGAGGATCATAAAGGGAAGGAGAAAACAAACAATTTATAAAAAAAAAGTATAGAGCCAAAAACTTGTTTTGTCCATAATAGGAGCATTTCGACTCAGATGGATGAAATTTTAGGTGTGTTTCCATAGTAATGAGGGCCACAAGAATTCCATTGAGGGGCACTGTCTAATTATGCTGATTTTTTTTGAAAAATGCAATTAATGACTTTTGAAGATTAGTTGTTCTTAGTAATCAGGGCCTAGAAAAAGGTGCAAATTTTATAGGGACTCCAAAAATTAGGCATGAAGATACCCATTTGAGATCCTAGCGAAATTCAGAAGGGGTTGGTGTGGGGATACCCAAACAAGACAAAATCCACTATTGTTGGGTGTGTTTCAGGGATTTTTGAAATCTTTGGAGGAGTAAAAGGGATCCTAGATCAAAAATATGGAAAACGTTATTTAATCGACTTTTTACCTATACATCAATCTAGACAACTTTGTTTTGAGGTTGTTTTTCCCAGTTTCGCTCCATTTGGGGCATAACCAATTTTGGATAAAATTTATAGGTATGGAGAAATTGCAAAAGCATAAAGTCATCAATTCTTAATCTGTATAGAATTTAACTAGAGCACCGTATTCCAAATGATAAAGTTGATGTGTATTAAATATAATAAATTATATCTATGCTTGATATAAAAAAAAATTTGATTCATGATTGATTTTCTTCTACAGGTGGTAAAAATGATTTCTCAAATAAGTTTCAATAGTGAAAACATAGCACAAATGAGTAGAAAAATACAAAATTTAGAAGGTTGTAAATTTTAGCTCAGAACTTGGAATGAGGTATGAGTGTAGTTGTTGGAAAGATAATTAAGAGGAAAATGTATTTGAAAAATCGAAATTAGATTCCAATACATCTATATCTTTCACAAATTCATCTAAAGCATGACCTGTAATCTAATTAATGGATTATTTTACAATATACAAGATCCTAAGGATAATAGTTGCATGCACATTTCATGCAAAATTAGAAGTACAAGAAAGTAGATTTGGTTCCTATATGAGAACTATACATATGGAATATTCTCAATGGTCTTACAACCATGAGGATGAGCTCATAAGTCTACATGTTAGCATGGGAAATGCAGAGACCAAGTCCAATGGACATAGGGGCAAAGTGGATCATGTAGAGCTGGATGATATTACGAGGATATTGCAAAAATAAGTGTAGATATATAGGGAAGATAATGAAATGATGATGAGGGATGAGGAGGAGCTACTATAAAGTTTGAATATGCTACAGAAACAAGTTAATAAAGATTCTAGCACAAAACAAACGACCAGTGCAAGGCAAGTAGAAGTATCTATATCTCATGATAGGAGGGATGGCCATGAGGGATATATACAATCAAGGAGTGTTATCATGAAGAATCATCATCATCGTCATCATCATCATCATCATAATCATTCACCAGGAAAATCAACCAAAAGAGAGCATGCATATTCAAGTTTGGAGAGCATTCCAAGTGTGTCCCTTATTCGAAGATAGAGGAGTAGGTTTGAGGTAGATAATTTGAAAGGATATATTAGAAATATTAAGCCTCCTA
>JZKD02S1791944.1:583768-598094 GCA_000966675.3 Picea glauca | reverse complement strand
ACCGTTCAAAATCCAAGAGAGAATTGGACCTGTTGCCTATCGTCTCATACTGCCACCCCACTTGCATAAAACTCATAATGTTTTTCATGTATATGTTCTACATTATTACGTTGCTAAAGAATCTCATAAACTGAATTGGAAGGAATTGCAGGTATTAGACGCGGAAACCCTCATGGTAGAACCGTTACACATATTGGATCGTAGGGTCCGACAGCTCAGGAATCGTCTGGTAGACCAAGTTAAGGTCAAGTGGGACAAGTATAGCCTATGATCTACTACTTGGGAAGATGTCAAGACCTTACGACGAGATCATCCCTCACTTTTTTGACCACCTCGGGAATACGTTTATCGAAGGTAAGGTGTATGTAATGCCACATTTTGACTTAGACAACTAGAATTACCTAAGGTCTAATCACCTTTATTTTCTAGTCACTGTGAAACTATTAATGATACACTTGAACTTTTAAGATGTATGAACCTATGTGAATGTCAATTCTATGAATGTTTAATGTTATTTGAATGATGATGGATATTATGCAATCTATTATGTGAATGTCAATTCTATGAATGTTTAATGTTATTTGAATGATGATGGATATTATGCAATCCATTATGTGAATGCCAATTCTATGAATGTTTAACGTTATTTGAATTATGATGGATATTATGCAATCTATTTCTAACTTGAAAATTTTGACATTTAAAGTTGTTGGTACGTGGATACCGAATTGAGATTATGGTTAAATGCATTTACATGATGATAAAACATAGATATGTATGAGTTTGTGTTATAGACTAATCTGGAGGTCAATGAGCTATGAAATAGCCAAAGGATAATGATAATAAAAAGTTGATGTCATGAACACCAACCGAGAAACAATATGGTATGAATATTTGTATGTGAAATAATGTTGGTTCGAATGCATTGCTATGATATATGGACCAGTGCAGTTTTTTTAGGTGGTGAGACTGCCTAAACCTGAATATATGATGACAAAATTTCCAGCAACACAATGCCACTGTATGTTCCATGGTAGGGTGTGGACCCTAGTCCTATTAGGAGGGGTGGAAGCATTTCCCACCGTGTATCCTCTGAAACCTAGAGTCATGGGAGGACGGTGTTAGCTCATGCTCCCCTAGATGTGTGATGATGACTATCAGTTCAATGTTGGGGAATCTTGGTCAAGAGAGTTGAAACTTCCGCTTATGGGTTCTATTTGGAGTTAGGTCAATATAGTTGACGCTCCAAGATAGTCCAACAGATGAAGGATAGGGATGGAATATGGAAGTAAGTTAGGGAGGAATGATGACTAGAAGTAGTTGAGAGTGTGTGGGAATTCGCCTTATAGAAGAATTTCTTGATTTCCTCTTTTTGAAAAAAAATAAAAATATGTATATATGTATGTTTATATTTACTTAAATAAACTACAATTATCTAAGTGAATGTTGTTTGTGCTAAATTATTGTAATTGAGGAATTTCATGAACATTTTAAATAGTTTACTATCTTTTATGAAATAAATAGTCTTCTTGATTGGATTGGACACATACAAGAATTACTTTAGGTGTAATAATTATTTTCATTAGTACATGTACGAGTCTTGTATGTTCTAGTTACACATGTATGCCTTACACATGTACACTAGTATGTATCTTTTTTTTAAATTGATGATGTTGTTTATTTGATGTGGATGTATGAACCATGTGTCATTACCCTTGTATTGCAAATTACTCTAACTTCGGGACGAAGTTTCTTGAAGGGTGGGTGTATGTAACAATCCTAATTAACTATATAATTATCATGGTTGATAAATATTAATTTAATTAATTATTAAAATAAAATTATTGAGTCTTTATTATAATATTATTAAAATTGGTAGCTGAAGTAATTAATGGGAGGGATATGGTGGTTGAGGAATTAATGAGGGATAAGGTGGTTGGAGAATTGAAGGAGGGAGAGGGATTCGAGGGAGGAGTATAAGGAAGAGGGGGGAGGACTTGGAGAGGGATATTTTTTGGTTGTCTAGTTTTGGGAGGTGAAATTGGGGAAGAAGGAGGAGGAAGAAATTCTAAAAGGAAGAGAGTAGTGAACAATTTGGTTTTGGGAACTCTTACATGGGCACAATTGTTGTTCAGAATTTTTGGCTCAGGGGCCAGGAAACTGCAAGCATTCCTGGAGCTAGGGAGCCGAAGAGGCTATTCCTAGTTGGCTGGGAGGTTAATACTCAGTTTGGGAAGTTGGACAGGATCATCAACAACTAGGAAAGGGATAAATAAACTAAGCTTCAGGTTGAGGTAGATGCTTTATGCATTTTATGCTATCATTATATTGTTGTTGATTATTATGTTGTTAGTATGTTGTTGTTGCTATTTTGTTTGTTGATATGTTGTTAGTATGTTGTTGTTATTAGCTTGTTGTTGATTATCATGTTGTTGTCAATTAATATGTTGGTAGAAATTGTCAATTATTAAGTTGGTAGAAAAAAATCAAGAAAGGAAATTCTAAACTAAGTAGCAGTAATTAAAGAAGTAGATTAGAAAGTATTTATTTATTTTTATGAGGCTCTATAATTTAGGCCTTACAGATATTGTATTTAAAGAATATTGTTACAGTGAAAACTCAATTATGGCCTCTCATTATGCAATGCACATCACAATACAAATTAGCTAAAATTTTGGTGTCTTTTCTATGAGAAGATATGTAATGACTATGTTCATTTGAAAAAGTCCCATAATGAGAGGCTAAAACCACAGTTTTTAATCATTCCAAAAACACTAAGAGGACAAGACCCTAATATGAAACAACCCTAACCCTAACATGAAGTTAGGGTTAAGTGGGTATGTTGAGTTGGATGAACTTTATACATTTGCACATAAAAGGATCCTTGATAGATCATGAATTATTTTATTTGTGCTCCATTTTGGCTCTTATTTATCTCATTGGAAGGTAATTAGCATATGAAGTCTTTTCCCATGGCATTAGGACCTGGTGTAAAAAATGCAAAAATGCATGGGAAGGTCTTGAAAATTTATGACATGGAATTTCCAATATCTGGACTATTTTTGAGATGGCCTAGTATGGTTATCTAGATCAATCACTACCCATTGAGTATAAATTGTCTCTATTCTGTCAATTTTTGATTTCAAATGGGGAATTTTTTGTTGCATTTGGTTCTTAGTGAACCACTTTCTTAGGTGAAGAAGTTGTGTTGCTTTGATATCTTGATATAGTGGTTTATTTTCTTGGAGGGTTCTATTCAATTTGGTTTTCATGATACAATGCATTGCATCTTGCTCAATGTAGTTAGGGTTGAGATTTGTAGTGTCTAACTACTCCTCCACCACTCGGGTGTCCAATAAAGGTGGAAAGTATGCTTGAAGAAACTCCACATTAAATGTAAGGTGTAAGCCGAGGAAGGGTGAGAGATTCGATCCAAAAAAATTCTCACTTATGGCCTCGGTGATAGTGCATGGTTGATATCAATGTGGTCTAATATTCCTATTGGGACCTTTGAGTCACTCTTTTTACAAGTGCAACCATACCTCATCACCAAATTAATACTTGTGTGGAAGTCAATGTTGATTGTGCCACTATTTGTACTAGGCATTGGATTTCTATATAATATTATGAACTTGTTGTTAGATGTGTTGGATCTATCAAAAAAAGTTTATTTATTTATCTAAATTATTCTTAGCTTGTGAGGACTCTTCTTCTGTTGATGCAATGGGAAAAGATACAATAGTTGGAGCTAATGGATAAAACTATAGGGACACCTAAAAAACATTGTACATGGGGTTGTGGCCAATATAATTTGAAGAGTTTTGTTGTAGTTGTATTGGACATGAGGAAGGATTTAATACCATATACATGCATGATTGGAGTTGTGCATTTTGAGGATATGTACAATTATCTCGTCGACTACATATATATTTCTGTTGGTTTGGGGATGAAAGGAAGTTGATTTGGTTAGTTTGGTGTCCATCATGGACCAAGGGATGAACAAAACGATACTTAGGAACCTACTATTAATATGAGAAACAAGGGTCTTTTGAAACCCAAAATGAACCTAAACAAGCTCGAATAATATTTTAGCCATGGATTTGCTATGACACTTCTCTTGTAGGGTGTCAAAATCACTATCTTAAAGAACCAATCAACAACAAAAAAACACACAATCATTACCATGCTTGGATAAGAACTTACCTAACATAAAATCCATGGATAATGACTCCTTTATATGGTGTCAATGGAGAAGTGTGGGGTCCCTACTTCTTGATTGCAAGTTTAAGGATGACATAAATGGTGCATGGTCTGATATATACATTGATTTCTTATCTAAGATTTGGCTAGTAGAATTAATTTCGCATCAATACCACTATCTTATCCACATCAAAATTCCCTATCACTTGACTATAGTGTGTTTCCCAAGTCATCTTCTCATGCTTTGTCAAAGGAGCAAAGGGATTTCCTAGATGGCACAAAAGTCCGTCATGGAGGTAAAAGTTTGAAACTTTTTTACATGTGATGAGAGTTTGATATGTAGAAATAAATTCAATATTGTTTTCATATAGATGGGAAATTTATAAGTCTCATGTTTGCAAGAAATGAGGTCTATGGTAAGTTCCACAAATAAAGGTTGGTTGATCTAGCCCATAATTTGAATGGTGCTTCTCTTATTTTACTTAATGTTCAAGTAGAATAGTTGAAGGTACATCGATTATTTCTAACGGTGGTCATTTTGTAGATTTCCCTACTCTTGCATCAATTATAGAGGCTACCCCGGTTGATGTGGATGGTCATTTCCTTCCCATAATAGAATGCCTCCATCGCTGATAAGCCTACACAATGGAGTAAATCTCCTTTCAAATGTGGGGTATATGTGAACTATGTTAGAGAGTGTATCGATGTGATAGGAAACTAAATTTCCATATCGTGTGAGGAAAACACTACTTACATAATCCAAGTTTTCTACTTTGATTTCAAATGTTTGTTGTAGATATGGAAGAATAAAGAATAGTGTTGTGTAGAGGAAACACTTCTTCTCCTTGAAAGTTGGTGAGACCCAAGAATTTATGAAGCTCTATTAGTGTCTTTAGGAAGTGGTAGATCCTTGATGAACCTAGTTAGACAAAAAACTAAAATTGAAATTATAGAAACCAAACTCTACCCCACAAGAACCAAATGAAACAAGCCCTTGTGAATAATTTTGGAATGAAGAAATTTTTTCTTGGTGATGTGGATCAACATGATTGAAGCCAAATTCAAATTAAAAGATTGAAAAAATTATCAAATATAACTAAAATTCTCACATCAAACAAGATTATAAAAGGTTATAACAACATACAAAACAATGTGATCCAAATGATGATGATGTTGAAGTAGAATATAATGATTTCAAGTCTCCATAAGATACTCCAATGAAAACCTGGCTCGGGGACATTGAGTCCCTAATAAAATACCAAAACAAGGCATATAAATCATAGAGTCATGGTTACCATGGCATGCTTGTGAAAATGCGTAAAGAAAGGGGGGAAATCACCATGCAAAGTAGTGTTACAAAGAATCCCAAAATCTAAACATGTTGGTGTTGAACATAACTGATAATGTTTGGAGTCTTGATTGTTGAGGAAATATTTGACTACCTTTTCATTAAGAAAGTGACTTCGTCACACCAAAAAAATAATAATAATCTCCTACAACATAAGTAATAATGTGATCTACTAAGTACATATACTATTCCTTATCATACAATGAGCACTTATCAAGGTTGACATATAGCTTGTGTTTTTGTAAGGTGCTCAACACTCAAGTGTAATTTACTTTAGATTCTCTTACCATGTTTTACTGGAGATTAGGATGTCATATAGGTACAAAAATGAAAAATTCTTTGTGAATGACCACAAAATATCATTGATTATGGAAAAAGGATAAACCTTCCTAGGAAGAGATGTGTGAGTGGTACTCAAATTATTTCTCCATTAAATAAGTCAAAGATATACTATTATCATGAGAGTAAAATCAACAAAGTCAAGAGTATGCACAAGTAGATATTTCATCATCACATTTATCACAGAGTCTTACTAATAAAAATTAATACAAATCCAACTCATCAGATTTAGCATTAATCAGGATGGAACATTTAGTAGAGGTATTCTCACAAGATGAAATTGACAATGTAGAATGGACTAGTCTATGTGGAAGTCCTTCAAAACTTTGATCATAATGAGTTTGGGAAATTATTGGATTATGTTTTATAATATGAACCTCTCAATCAATTGGAAGAAAAATAATATGGCATACATCCCCATGATGCTTGTGTATGGAGAAGAAGTATTTTTTGATGGATTTGTTAATGTTTCCTCTCTAAAATATTGATGTTTCACAAGCCTATGAAGTTCCTTTCATTATGATTTGTGGCTCTTTAGGGGAGGTTGGCCTACTTACGGTAACTATGTCGTGACATGCACCACTTACGTGTAATACATAATATGCAGTTTGAGAGAAAGAAGAAGAAAATATTATAAGCAATTTCCTCTTGTTCATTGATAGTATTTCTTCTCAAGAAAAGTTCAACTATGACAATGTTGATCCTCCAACTAAAGATCCAAGTCTTAAGGGAACTTAATCCATGCTTTGCAATGGGGATTGTATTATAAGAAAGGAACAAGTAGAACCTTTGGAAAGTGTGATCTTGCATATGGAATAATTTTCTATTGATAACAATGGTAAGGATGATTCAAAGATAAAGGTACTATTGTAGATCAATTGAACAAAGAGGATGATCAGGTAATTGAGTTGTCTTCAAACTCTATCCTTGTCTTCAATCTCTTCAATTCTACATTACATAATATATTAGTCTCACAGACCTAGTACACCTTGATATATTCTTGAAGGTATCTAGTATCTTTCGATGGTTACATTGGAACTATGATTTCATCTTATTTTTTATGTGTTGATGTAGCTATAATATGAATTAGATCAATATGGGTTCTTTCACTTTTATTTTTTTTTCTTATTTATTGTGTTCAATCAATTATTTTATGATTTCTTTCTTAGGGTAGATTACTTGTGCATTGTTTAGAAATCCCATTTTATTTTTTCATTTATTTTTATCTAAAGATTGGCTTGATAATA
Organism: Picea glauca; assembly: GCA_000966675.3. Lineage (NCBI taxonomy): Eukaryota > Viridiplantae > Streptophyta > Pinopsida > Pinales > Pinaceae > Picea > Picea glauca. The sequence continues at coordinate 590,960 of JZKD02S1791944.1, read as the reverse complement.
TCATGATGCATTTGTTGATTTATTAGAATTAAACCTCTACTTGTCATCTATTTCTCACCATCAACTCACATGTACCCTACTGTACAAGAGATAAAGCTTAGCAAAATGTACATGGTTTTTTGTGTGGTTATGGCTTGAAGGAAGATGATTAGTGACTAAGACTTTGATTGTCACCCCACTTCATTTTGGTTAAGAAGTTATATTATTGTAGGAATCCATTCACATACATTATATGGATTAATCACGTGAAAGATGAAAATTTAAAAGTCTAGGACTAAAAATCAAAAGGAGATATTCTAACACCCAAGAAGGGAAAATATTAATTAGATCCTAATAGAAGATTATCAACCCCATAAAGAATAAATGGGCATTTCTTCTCCCCATCCATGAAAACTAAAACAACATATTATAAAAGACTAGTAAAGGATGTACAACAAATTGTGGGGTAATGTAGATAATCTTCATTGAAGATATGATTGCCTCATTGATAGTGGAGAAAATTTTGTGATTCCATGATGACTCCATCAATGTCGTGGGTGCTAACATGCATTGGAGAAACACCTAAGGAATATTGTATGCCATGCATGGTGAACATATTTTCACCCCAAATATAAATAATCCTTATGATCATGATCATAACTAAATTCATCGATTCATGTTACAATCTTAATAAATCTCATCACATTGTTCTTTTGATACAACTAATGAGTTGGTCAAGCTATTTTAGTAGTGAAGATTGAATGCCTTGCAAGGACATATTTTTAAAGGACCCACTTTCATATCAAAACTTTGATTCATAGTAGTGATAATTGAATGCCTTGCAAGGAAATCTGTTTAAGGGACCCACTTTCATATCAAAACTTGATTTCTATGAGGAGAAGATAAAAACATCTTCTCTTCTTGTTTATAGCTAAATAGTTTACATTATATATTCTTGGCTTCATCCACTGTATCACCATTTATTGAAGCCCTAAAGTATTCCCAAGTCATAAGACTTAAGGTTTCACTAAATTTTTTGAATGGGTTGTTTTTTTTAGATTTCATTGAATGAATATTTTGATATGGGTTAAAGMTTTATTAAAATGTTTTATGGTTTCATTTATTTATTATAAAGCTYTGCAACTTCAAGTCAATGATGTAACAGAAGTAATTTTAAAAATGGATAAAAGCGAGTTAGAAATCGAGAGAGCAGCCATTGCACAAGATTCACACACAAAGAATAGTTTGTATTACTTAATAGACAAATGGAGGTTACATATATAGCATGCAGATCACTGACTCCTAGCAATCTAGATCGTAAGAAAGTGGATCTGATTAGCTAAAAATAGTAAACTTAGAAACTCACARTTACAACAGTCATARTTGAAACTCACAGTTACAATAGTCATAGTTAACCTAGAAACTCACAATTACTACAGTTGTAAGCATTATCTYTAACAAAGCAAATAAAACATTTTAAAATTCTTTAAATAGATAAAATAACCAAAATTACAARCCTAAAAATAAAATATTTATCAGTTACAAATCTGTAACTAGCTAGATTCCCATCAAAATAAAATATTTAAATATTTAAATTAACACTTAAAAAACACAAAATATCTCTCAAATCTTTTTGCATATGATGCAAAGTGATCTTAGTATTTAATGGCAATGGATTTGTTTAAAAAAGAGGCATCAACCGTAAAATCTGGATGCGACAACAAATAGGAATTCATCAATTATGAAAGTATATTATAGTGGCGATCTGCATGCATAAGAATACAAGGAAAGGTGGAGACCGAAGAATAAAAATATGAATATATTTCGCAATTTTCTAATTGCCTGATCCCCACCTTTATTTTTTATTACGTAAAGTCCATTCAATTGCAGCGTTGGCCACCGTAAAGTCCATTCGATCACCTTTATGTAATGTGTTCAGAATCTACCTTTGGTTATTGGGACACTTCAATTCATTTTTCTTCTTAATTGGTCAACACTATCTAGGAACTATGAGTTAATTTAATTTCTATCATTAATATAACATACAATATAATAAATTTTAAAATGTAATCATAAAATATAATAATATTGTATATAACACAGCATAACTTACAAATAAGTTTGAAAATATAATTTTTATAATGTTAATTTTTTTTTTTCATAAAAATAAAAATTGTATATGAGGTTTTGAAACTTTCATGTGAACATTTCACTCATCATGAAGCATAAATGCATAACTTACAAATAAGTTTGAAAATATAATTTTTATAATGTTAATTTTTTTTTTTCATAAAAATAAAAATTGTATATGAGGTTTTGAAACTTTCATGTGAACATTTCACTCATCATGAAGCATAAATGTAGCGAAATGTAGTTAATATATTGGAAACTAATGTTAAAGTTTGAATTTATAAAAATAAGTTGGAAAGTTACTATTGAAGAGAGGGAAGAAGATTAAATTAAGATAAAGTAATGAAATAGTAGTTAGATGGAAAAATTATATTAATAAAAATAATAAAGTTATGTGATAGGATAGAAAAATAATGAAATACAAATATATATTAATAAAATAAGCTAATAGGGATATATTAATGGGGAAAATGAAGTTTTGTAATATGATAAAGGATGATAATATTGCCCTCTTATTTAATAAATTTTATTTATTATATTTATTAAAGAGAAGTTTAGTATATTGAATAAAAAATAAAAATAAAGTATTAATGTGAGTTGTTGAGATAGATAAATATTAATAACATTATGATTTTTTTTTAATAGAGTGATATATAACATAATAACTAAGGAATAATAATAAAATAAAGGAGTAGACATAAAAAGAGGAGCAGGAAAAAATACGAATAGGATGAGGAAAAAATGGAGATCCAGAGGCAAGTGAAATCTAAATGGAGGAATCGTGATGATTTAGGTGATGAATAATGGGCTTCTAGGATTGGTTAAGTTTGTATCCACCTTCGCGATTAAAGTTATTATGATGCTTTTCAATTTCGTGAGCTTATTGAATGAGGAAAGAGGATTAATGAGGGGTTGGGGCTAATATTTTCTCTTGGTCAAAGAAAATTAGGTGCTTGGATTTAAAGCAGTGTTCCCGGATAATTGATTTAGAGATTCAGTTATAGGTAGTATTAGCTATGTTCTCTTTAAGAAACGATTTAAAGGTTCTACCAGTTTGACCTATATAAGACATCCCACAAGAGCAAGGAATTTGGTAAACTCTCAGACCAAGCATCAAGTTGGATTTATCTTTACCAATTATAAATATCTTTACCAATTATAAACATTTGTTTGAGGGTTTTGTAGGGTTTGAATAATGTTTTGATATTCGTTTTTGAAAAGAATTTTGAGATATGACATGTGGTGCCCTAGATATAAGGAAGAGAGACCAGAGCACGAGGAGACAAGGAGGAAGAGGGTATTTTCGATTTATGATTGTTGTTCGATCAGAAGGATTGGTTGATTTGAGAGAGAGAATAGTCATTGGATAAAAGGGCTTTGGTTAGGTGAATCTTTTCCTCTGTGAGGAATTGAGAGTTGGAAATGCGGGTGGCTCTAGTGATCATGATTTTTAGGACATCGTATTTCTGAGCAAGATAATGGTGGGAAGTGGCATGAAGGTATCTATCGATGTGAGTATTCTTCCTATAGACTTGGTGGGAAAGAGAGCCATCGGGAAGATGAGAGATAAGAACATCCAAAAATGGAATATAGTTGTTCTTTTGGGTTTCCATAGTGAATTGGATGTGAGAGGAAAGGATATTAAGATGGTTGAAGAAAGAGATCAAGTTGGAATGGCCATGAGGCCAGGTGACAAACATGTCGTCAACAAACTAGAACCAACATTTGGGTTTCAAGCGAAATATGTTTAAGGCTAATGACTTAAAATGTTTCATAAATATATTAGAAACCACTGGGGATAAGGATGACCCCATGGTTGTATCTTTGGTTTGTTCATAGAAAACCCCTTGAAAGGTGAATAAGGTAGAAGAGAGGTGGATTTTGATAAGGTTGAGATTTTCAAGGTCTACCAGTTTGGAGATCAGGGTTAGGGATTCCGATACTGAAATTTTGGTGAATAGACAAATGGCATCAAAGTTGATCATCAAGGAGAAGATCCCTATTTTTATGAATGAAATCAACATAATCTTTAATAAATGAGGAGGTTTTTCCTACGAAGGAATGAAGCTTATTAGCAAGAAATCGAGCAAGGGAATGGGTGCAGGATACTATGGCGCTCACTATAGGTCGAAGGGGAATATATTTTTGTGTATTTTGGGTTTCCCATAAATCCTCACGGTTTGGGGGTTATGAGGAATGAGATGTTTTTGGATGGTAGGATCCAGGGAAGAAGATTTGATGGCTTTGGTGACGAGGTTGGTAATGGTGTTAATGGGGATTTTAGTGAGAGGTTTATAAGTAGAGGATGAAAGAAGGTCTAACACTTTAGAATAATAATCAGTTGTATTTGTTATGGCAGTGACATTGCCTATATCAACTTTGGAGATAATGATGTTAAGGTTATCATTAAGACGTAGAATAACATGAAATTGTTCTTTAAATAGGTTCAGTTTATGAGATTTGGAACAAAGGAAGATTCTACCGCATTCATTTTTAATTTTTTCGGCTTCATCAGTAGTAATATTGTGGGTAATGGATTCAATGATAGAAAATAATTTCCTCCACAAAGATACAATTAGGAGCTAGAGAAATATTTTTCAAGAAGTTGGATAACGGGAGGGTCTAATTTAAACTTCGATAAATTTATGATTGTAGAGGCATTAGTATTGGAGGAAGGAGGGAGACTATTATTAGAAAAGGTGTTAGTCTTCTAAAAAGGGTAAAGGGAGAATAGTACATGCAAGGGATCATGTTCCGTCTTTTGGTTATGAGGTGGATTAAGGTTGAGATTAAGATCATCTAGTAGAAGCGAGGAAGAAGGCGCACTCAAATTACTATTGGCAGAGTTAGTGAGATTGTGAGATATATTTCACGAGGATGACTTTACGACATTGTAAGAGTTATCATTCAAAAAGATTGGTAGATTGGAAGAATTAATGTCGCGGTCATCCGGAAGAAGATCAAAATTAGGGTTATTAAAAAAGGAGTGAGGCTGGTTGTAGGGTCTGGTCATCAAGATAATTTATATATTAAATAAAATTTATAAATTAAAAAATAAATTTACATTATTCAAACGTGTAATATTTTAGTAATTAATTTCATACATATAATTTATAAATTAAATAAAATTCATAAATTAAAGAAGAAATATATAATGCCTAAATTAGTAATAATAAATATTTTTTTATCAAATTAATTATAAAAAAGTGATTAAATTTTTTTAAGATATCATTTCAATAAAAAAAAGGGGTTATTCGTCCATATATTTTTTTAATAAATGGTTTAACTTATTAAGATGATTTTTGGTGTGTTTCAAAATATATTCCAATTTCAAAATAATTTTGAGAAAATTAAACAATTAAAACATTATTATGTAAAATTCAAAATCTAAAATGATAGGACAAAGTAAGTAGACACCTTAAAAAGGACAAAGTAACTAAACAAGTTAATATTATAATAAAAATATATATGCTTTGAAGTAGAAAATTACCCATAAGTAATGAACTATTTTATTTATTTATTATGATTTTCTACTTGAAAATATCACTAAAATATTTATTGGTTTTAATGAACATGTGTAAGGTTTTGTGGCTTGTTTGTTTCAGAAAATTGTTATAATAAGAAATAGAAATATATATATATATATATTTTGTAAAATTTGGTTTTTAAGTTTAGAGAAAGATCCATGTTTTTGTATTTGAAATGTATTTGATTATTATAATTTTTTCAAAATTTTTTGTATTTGAAATGTATTTGATTATTATGAAATTTTCAAAAATTTATTCTTAAAGTAAAATTAATTAAATTTTTTTTATTATTTTATTATTTTTTTATATAATACATTTTTTAGTCAATAATTTTTGTTTAATTTCAAATTCATACAAATTATTACCTTCATTTCATCCACATATTCATAAATTTGTACCTTTTTCATATAAATACCAACATTCATATAAATACCAACATGTGTAAATTATATCCAAACAATTTTAAACTATTAACAAATAATTTTTTATCAAATCAAGTTGCTCCTTTTATCATTTTCTTTATAAACTCTTAAGAATATATATATTATATTGTAAATAGTTAAATACTTTATTAATATATATTATATTATAGATTATTAAATATTTTAAAAGAAGAAAAATTCTAATGAAAAGGAAAATAGTGAATCACTTTACAATTATAATAATATTTTATAATTTTTATTTATTAAATATGGATAAATATTTTATTTCCTAAAAACTTACAAAGATTCCTCTATTATAAATTTGAATGCTTATTTTATTTTCATATTATTATAATTTTTATTTATTAAATATGGATAAATATTTTTTCCAAAAACTTACAAAAATTTCTATACCATAAATTTGAATACTTATTTTATTTTAATTAAAATATTTGATTTCAATTAAGAAGCAATGACTATAAATTTGAATGCTTATTTTATTTTCATATTATTATAATTTTTATTTATTAAATATGAATAAATATTTTTTTTCCCAAAAACTTACAAAAATTCCTCTACCATAAATTTGAATACTTATTTTATTTTAATTGAAATATTTGATTTCAATTAAAAAGCAATGATATATGGTTGATAGAGAATTCAACTCTACCATAAATTTGAATGTTTATTCTAATTGAAAATATTTGATTTCAATTAAGAAGCAATGATATGGTTATATAGCTAGTGATATGGTTGATAGTTTAGTTTTTTTAATTTTATTTAATTAAATATATTTTTTATTTTTATTCTATTATATAAAACTTAAAAAAAAATATCAACTCCATAGTTTCCATAGTTTTAATGTTTATTTTGATTAAAAAGTTTTGATTAAAATTAAATGCTAACTTATAATGTCAACACGATTTTATGCTAGTGATTTTCCCAAGAAAATATAATTGGTGTAGAAAGCCAACAAGTACTCTACGTGAGTGATTTTCGTCATTGACGTTTTAAAGAAAAATATGTTTCATTTCCCTAGTGGGTGGTGGCTAGTTAATAGATTGTTGGTTAACAAATTTGTTTAAATTCCTGCCAAGTAAAGTCTCGTTTTTTTTAGTTTTTTTTTTTTTTTTT
>JZKD02S1791944.1:538385-575949 GCA_000966675.3 Picea glauca | reverse complement strand
TAGGAATTCATCAATTATGAAAATATATTATCGTGGCGATTCTGCATGCATGCGAATACAAGAAAGGTGGAGATCCAGGAATAAAAATATGAATATATTTCGCAATTTCCTAATTTCCTAATTCTCACCTTTTACTTTTTAGTCACATAAAGTTCATTCAATTAGAGCGTTGGCCAACGTATGGACGCCTAATCAAAAGTAAAAAAATACTTCTTGCAGTAGTTGAGCCAACTACTTCTCACTAATTCCATGGCATTAATATTAATTTTATGGTGGGAGACATCATGGAATACCTACCGGACAAAATAACGGTACCAAACTATTATTATTATTTTACAGAACTTTGAGCTGTATATCATACTGGACAGAATACCCATTGACTTTACGCATTGTCGAACATCATGAGGGTTGGCTTCAATAATGTTCATTTTTTTTTATTCAAAGAATTTATCACCGTGCCAACAATAATACGAGCATAGGATAGATACGGGAATGATCGAATCCTGCGGGTGGCGGCCATCAACATAATTATTCCTTATTCCCACCACTATTCAAGACGGGTTGACCTTTTAGCATGGCAAATTTTAACCACCAATGTTGCCCCAAATTCAAAATCTAAAATTATAGTACAAAGTAAGTAGTAGGTATTCTAAAAAAAAATACAAAATCAAGTGCTTGCACTTCTCATTTCCAATCAGAAAAGAAAACATCTATTTATTTTATTCATATTTGAAGGATGAAGTTGAGTAACATGTACGTTTTCTAATACTCCAAAATGATAACGGATAATTCTATTATTTGTTACTTAAATTTAAGCGTATATCTCCAAGCTGAAGAGGCATAGACAAAGTTAAACATCCTTTTCATTATCACATCACACTGAAAAATGATCTTAAATGGTGACATACTGTAAAATTTCGTTCGTCTATTCTTATAATTTAATGGCGAAGAGATAAACATGTCTTTTGTAAATGAAAGCAATTCTTCACCAACCCCACATCACTTTAACAATAATTTAAAAAAAAAAAAAAAAACATCGAAATCTTGTCTAACAGCGTCTCTACCGTAATGCGATGATGATAGAGATTTATTAATTATGAGAATATATTATAGTGGCGATCAACATGCATGATTCGAATACAAGGAAAGATGGAGACACATCAACAATGAATTTCAACTTTTTACTGCATTCGTACTCATTCCTGTTTTTGACACGTAAAGTCTATTCAGTTGCAGAGTTGGCCACTATGGAAGGCTAATCAAAAGGGAGAAAAATGAGATCGCATTAGAAATCCAAGGCAGCTACGTCTAACTAATTCCCAATAAATCCATCCTAATTCTTGAAACACACTGTACAAAGTAGGTCCAGTTTCATAAAGCAGTGTCGAGTTTGCAATGTATATCCGCAAATTGCACGTATCTCATCAGGTTTGACTTCAATCATGATTTTATTTTTTATGTAGTAGTGACGGATACACAAGAATCGTAATGTGGAGGGGTCCCTTGTCCCACAAACAAGGAGGTCTCATACACCAATTTGATGTACTGGCTTGGCCATAATCTTATAAATAGATTATATATATATATATATATATATATATATATATATATAATAAAAATCACAAATTCTACATATTAGTATATTATTATATTATGTATTATAGGAGGTTTGATGTTCAATTTGTCCTTCACACCTCACCGTACATTATCAAGGTTTATATTTAACCCTTTGCTATGTGCCAAAAAAATAATTTATACAAATTTTGCATATGAATGACATATACAACCTCAGCAGCTTTACAATATTTGTAATGGAGTAATCTAATTTTCACTTTTATGTTAATAATCTTGAATTTTAATTCATTTAATTATTTTTTTAATTCTAATTTCATCTAATTATTTTTTAAATTCTAATAAATTTGTTCTTCTTAATAGATCAATTTTTTTTTTTAAATTTTGAATCCATTAAATAAAAAAAAATAAAAAATGAAGTGTAAATTTCTAAACTTTATATATATGTGTGTGTAGGGGGGTGAGTGCAAGAAGTTAGTGGCAGAAAAAGTGGCAGGAACACACTGACATTAATGGGTGGGGGTAAGCTTTCCTAAACCTATAGGTTTGGAAGTGGCCAAACAAAGAGATAGGAGCTAGAGAGGAGCAACCAAGGGAGGATATTACCACACTAGGTATGCTTGATTTATCTTATTTTTAACTCAATTTAGTCTTTTTCTTCCAATAATCTAAATTAAAAAAAATATGTAATTTTTTTTTTATTTTAATTAAAAAACCAACGCAATTTACATGCCAGTGAAATTTATAGATGGGTTGGAGCTTCAACATGCAAGTGAGAGTATAGTGAGGAGAGGGCACATGGACATAACAATTGTCCATGTGAACCTCACATATGATCCCAATGGACAACATAGCTTCATGGAAGATGTTAGTATCTTAACCATCTCTATGTTTTACATTGTTATATAGTTATTTTGTATTTTGTGTATTTATATCGATATTTTAATGGATTTAGGAGCGGAACAAACTAATTAAGAGACTGAATACGATAAACAAAGAGATATGAAGAACAAAACATATATCCAGTGGAAATATCCTATATTGAATAAATAAAATAAGTTGAAACTGTAAAACTGCACTAGTGAAAACAACTTGTTCGAATGGTGGTAGCTATCTCTGAGAAGAGATGTGGCTTGCTATGCATATCCATCTAACCAGAATGATTACACTGAGGCTCCAGAGGCCCTTTTAACATTACTCATGAATTCCAAAACACTAGACATCCAAAAATCTAACCCTAGGAGATGAAACACCAAAAGTTATGTGGACCCCTATGGGTAAGTTGGTACCTCAACTTCCTAGGGTCATAACTTTTGCATACGACCTTCGTTTTAGGTGCGTGATAGCCCGTTGGAAAGGTCTTTTTGAAAAATACTCATTACATTGTCAAACCCTTACTCTGTCTACAACTTGACTATGAAAATCCAAAAAAACACTATTTAGGGCCCCATAATGACCCTGGAAGTACATAAATACGTGCTGACATGAAAACATACAAAATAAGCTAGTTGGATTAGGTCAGAGGCCACCAATATTCACCTAGAAGATATGTAGGGCTTCAGAAAACCCCTGAAGTGTAGAACCCACAATTACGAAGAAGCACAGAAGAACATGTTGAACTAAAAATTGAGTTGGAATAGGTGGGTGGCCACCAATATCCACCTGGATTAGTACTCCCCCCTTAGGAAGCAATGGTCTCCATTACGTTGAGTTCCCCCATCAGGTGAGGAAGCTTTTGCTAAATTTGGCCCCGGGTGAGCCATTTCCCTTGGTGGAAGAACTACCCAGCCTTGACAACCCGATAAAGCTAGATCCTCTACTGGTGAGTGCCCTAAGTTGACCTATGTGTCCACTATCTGATCAGTGGATGCCTGTTCCATGCAGTCAGGGTTGAGTTATGTTGGTGTCAGTTGTTCTGCGATCTTTGAGGTGTCCAATAATGGTCAAAAATATGGTCGAAGGAGGTCCACATTGAACACTCAGTGCAAGCCAAGGAAGGGTGGAGTGTTGAGCTCAAAAGAATTTCTACCCAAAGCCTTGGTGATAGTGTAAGGCTCATAGCAAAGTGGGTGGAGCTTCTGATGGGGCCCTGTAAGATGTTCCTTCTGCAAATGTAACTATACCTTGTTTTCAACCTGAAACTGGTGCGGTACCCTGTGTTGATCATGGTGCTCCTTGTACTTAGCATTGAATTTCTGCAAAATCTCATGGACCTGTTGGCAAATGTGTTGAATCCGCTCAATGAATCTGGTGGCTTTCTCAATCTGAGAATGAACATGGGAAGACTCTATCTCTGTGGTTACAAGAGGTAGTGCAACATCAATGGGACCCAAAGGTTGGAATCCGAGCCCCATCTGAAATGAGATATGGTCAGTGGAGCTATGGAGAGCCCTGTTGTAACTGTGCTAACATAGGGGAGACTCTCATCGCATGTACGTGGATTCTTAGAGTTTTACATTCATAGTATGTGCACAATCATTGAATTGACAACCTTTGTTTGGCTGTCTGTTTGGTGGTGGAAAGCAGTGGATTTAGTGAGCTTGGTGTCCAACGGTGACCAGAGACTCGATCAAAATGTATTAAGGAACCTATTGTCCTAGTAGGAGATGATGGTCTGTGGTATCCGAAAATGGACCCACACTCATTCGAAGAAGAGAATGGAAGTATCTGTCACTATGATGTTCTTCTTGCAGGCTGTGAGGATGGCCATCTTTGAAAACTGATCAATGACCACAAATACACAATCATTGTCGTGCTTGGTGGATAGAAGACTAGACATGTAATCCATTGAGATGGATTCCCAAGGCTTCTTGAGGGTAGGAAGAGGAGTGTATAAGCCTCTCTTATTGATGGTTGGATTGGCAATGGCACAGGCAGTGCAAGATATGATATACTTTTTGACGTCCTGTCAAAGTTGTGGCCAATAAAAACGTTTCTGTAGAATGACCACAATTTTCTCCACGCCAAAATGTCCTTCCATCCAACTGTAGTGGGCTTCCCAAATTAGCTTTCATGCTCGCTTGCAGGAACACATAGATGGCCCAGATGGCATAGAAATCCTTCCTAAATGTGAAAATTTGTGGCATTCGCGCCTGTGCCCAAGAGTTGATAGGTGGTGTGTAACACCCATGTTTCCCCCAGTTTGTAAATATAAATATATCGACCAAGAGACTATGGAAAAATTGATATGTGTGTATGTTTGATTTGATGAACCTTTGTATAAAAGGTCAAGGAATGTAATTTATGTTATTAATAAAAATGGATAAGTTTTGCATGACTACTGAAAGAGGGGGTTTTCCAAGATAGACCACATATGCTATGAAAGAGATGGCAAGGGGAACCATGAATGGTTGAGATAACCCCCACCAAACCAGTACCTTGCTGGATTTAATTTCTCAGAAACAAAATAGTTCGCTGACCCATGAATGAATTATAGTCAAGCTGGTAGGTGGAAAGACCTCCTTAATATTTAATGAGGGGATGGGGAAGAGCGCCCATCTGTAAGGATTTCAGACCTGACCACAGACTAGGAATTCAGGCCACACACAATATCATTGAGGAAGAAAAGAAAGGAAGGCATGGCGGCCAGAGGGAGAGCTTTGAAGAGAAGTAGAGAAGAGAGTCTAAGCTCTCAAGTTCGAGGGAGAACTGAGAAATGAACGTGTTCTGATCGCAGGATATGTCTAGCAGGGTTATGATACAAGCTGATAAACAAGGGTGCTGAGTGACTGAGGAAATACTTAGGAAGACCTCCTTACTTGGTATAAAGAAACTCATTGCCAAGATCTTATAGGAGGAGGAGAGTAACCTCCATCCCTGATTGTTGCTGAGTCAAAAGACAAAATTCTCTCTAAGAGCATCGTGGTCTAGCTCGAGGGTGGCCGGTGGTAAATCAATTAAGAGTGACTGAGCCTATGGTTGGGTGGAAACATGCACCCCTTTCAACAATCACATCACAATTTATGGTTTTGATAAGTATTTCCATATTTTGTGTTTTGAAATGAAATAATGAATGAATGTATGTATGTATACATATAAGAATGGTCTCTGTATGGAATGATCAAGTTATGTGTATGCATTTACCTTCTTGTGGACTTATGTTTCTAATTGATCACCTATATGCCCTAGTGTAGCCTTCGAGACGTCTTGGGACGTAAAATTGTAGGAGGGTTGGGATGGAAAGCATTGCATCAATCTGACCTTGTCGGTCTGGAGAATATATCTCCTTCAGAATCCTTATTGCGCAACTCAGACACCATGTCCAAGTCCTTAGCAAGTTCACGATGAGGAAGATGTGTTTAACTCGTGAGAGTTTAGAAGGACCTGTGTTACCAACACCCAGGAACCCTGTGCAAAGCCTAAGGGAGCTAAGTCCTTCTAGCTTTAGAACTTTGGAAGTTTGAGACTTTGGAGTATTGTTGGCCCAAATAGTCTCAAACCGACTGAAGGTGACGGAGACTCACGGTTACCTGTAAGGTTGAATGACATTGGGTGGTTTCCCTAGTGGTTAGAGGAACCTATCTTACCAACTAAACTGAGATCCAAATCCCCATCACGAAGTAGCGCAAGTCACCGATCTAGAATGTTTGGGGATTCCCTCAGTCGTTGGATCTACACCGAGGCGACCTCGACAGAGTATCACTTCAGGAGAATGGAGATGCCATAGCATCAAACTCCTTGAATGTCGAAGTTACGAAGTGAAGGAGAGCTGTATATTTGGGGGATATTGTTAAGAGCCCTGCCTACCATCTGATAATTCAGGAGGAGGGAATCGAACATGGTACTTTGGCGAAGTCATGCTCAGGAGAATGGAGTGGAAGTAAATCCAAAATCTCTGAAAGTCAGAGCTACGAAGTGACCAGGACCAAAGATCTATGGATCTTTCGGGTTCTTTCCTAGCCGTAGGATTCACGATGTAGCTAGCCCGACGTTGACCACTTTGGGAGGATAGGGGTTTTGTAATGCCAAAATCCCTGAAGGCTGAAGTCACAAAGTAATGAGGATCATCGATCCTTGGATTATTCGGGATCCCTCTCAGCCATTGATATACAGGGGACACGTGGCATTAGATCCTTTAGTTTGGAGACTGGGCACTCCGGGGGTATTTGAGGTGTGGTGCGTCGAAAAGATATGAATCCCGAAGTAACTAGATTCATCGATTCGAGGACTCTTAGGGAATTTTACTAACTGCCAGATATAGTTTGTGGTCATCCCGAGGCTGACAATGTTCAAGAGAAAAGAGGAGTTTTCATCGCAAAACTCTCGAAGGCAGAAGTTACGAAGTAACTTTAGCCGTGGATCTATGGATCCACATGGTCAGATCTCAGCTGTGAGATTTGAGGGATGTTAGAAGGTTGTTAGTATAGTGTGACATGGCAAGCTAACGTCACTAGGGTGACATGGACCCACGATCGATGTGCCATGTGTCAACTCAATCTGTACTTTTTGTAAACCCTATATGCCTATTGGAACATGACACGTGTCACCCCTGACCCTTCTACATGTCAGTCCTTGGTATGTGTCACCTTGCCAAAGTGGTTGGTGGAGTGACTAGAACTCCGAGAGTCCAAGACTTCGAGACTCCGAAGGATTTGGGGTGTAGCGACCCAAAAGGCCCGAAGGTCATAACCATGTGGCAGGATTACGGGACTTCGAGAGTTCGGGACTCTGGAAGGTCTCGTGCGTAGACAGTAAGGAGGTGTTCTGCGTTGAATCATTGAAGAACTAAAGTGTCAAAGTTCTTGTTGGCCTGCATGTTAGACAAAGATCACGTCCAGTCGTGGGAGCAGATGGTGGATGGACTTCCACCGTGGGTGAAGGAACTTGGAGACCAAATGTTTGAAGTGGATTCATGTGGATGCTACGTGGCCCTCAACCAATGAACACCGAAGAACTTTGGGAAGCCATAACTTGCAACCCAAAGCTCGGATTTGAGTCTAGTAGCAGTCATTAGAATGCTACGGGTAAGTAGAAGAGGATAAAGACCTGGAACCGAGGATTTGAGATGTTAAGGAGAGAAATATTTTGATGCCCCATCCCTATGAAAGATACTCAGGTGTCGGGTGTGTTACAAATTGGTATCAGATCATGGTTACAACACTTGGCCTACTTGGGCTCATGGACGATTTGCGTAAAAACCATATTTAAATTAATTTTAAGGGTGACACCCTATATTACCTCTTTCCTAAAGAGTCTGGTTAAACAATTACTGAAGAAAATAATTAAATGTTCCACTCTGTGTGTGTATTTAAGAAATATGAATTGTGTGTTGTTCGTAAACTAATAGATTTTTGGCTAGCAGTAAGTGTTTTGTCAGGACTCAAGCAGTCAGTAAATTGCGGGAAACTACAAGTATAAAGGATGGTGATGCACCATGGAGTGGGGGATGGATCCCACAACATAGACGAAGAATATGACGAAAGGAGGGTGGTGGAAACCCCTCCGGATCTGGCTGAAACTATAAGGATCCTCATCGCCGAATTACAGAGTTGAAAGGCCGACAACGAAAGGTTTATAAAGGAGGAAGAAAAAAATGGAAATTAATGCAGTCTTTCTACAGAGTTTATTCGATATACAGAGGCAACTGTAACATGGACCCGCAATCAGTCAGGTGGACCGTCGACATATGAAGAGAAGTCAAAGTCCACCTAAGATATGAAAACGTGGTCCCATAAGTGGCCACGCTAATAGGAGTACCTCAAGGAAGGTCCAACCCGAAGGCAAGAGACACTCATTGAGAGAGTCCTCTGGAGAGGAAACTGACAAATCCAAGGGATCTTCTAGTAGCAAATCTAGTTCACATTCTCAATGGAAAGGAAAGACACAAAATTATTCCAAAATTCATGATCCTAAAGATTTAAAGAAATCCAAACCACCCTCTTTCAATGGAGAGATAGAGAAAGAACAAGAGGTAGAAGCCTGGTTTCTTGGTTTAAAGAAGTACTTCAAAGTCCATGACTACTTTGAAAACTTGAAGGCTCGAATAGCCATCTTCAACCTGAAAGGAAAGGCTTCCATTTGGTGGGAAGACCTTCGGAATGTGAAAGAAATCCATGAGAAGGACTTTTCATGGAAACAATTTGAGAAATATTTCAAGAATAAGAATCTTTCAGAGAAATACTTTGATGGGAAGACTAAGGATTTCTATGAACTTAGGCTGGGAGAACTCACCATAGAGGAACATGTCAATAAATTCCTTGAGTTGTTGAGGTATGTACCCTACATAAAGGATGAAAAGGTAAAAGTGCAGTGATTTATTAGTGGGTTACCTCAGACCTATCAGGACATGATTGAGTTTGACGAGCCAAAGACCTTAGAAGACACTACCTGGAAGGAAAGGTATTGTTATGAATAGTTCGGGAGTTAGACAGAGCCTCGCGAGGACTAGAAGAAGAAAAGTAGTTCAGGATTTAAGAAGAAGGTGTTTAAATCCTCAAGATTTAAGAACTATGGGAAGGGTCCTAGGATGAGCCTTCCTACTAGAAGTGTGTAACAAAAAAAATTCCCCTCTCAGAGTGGAAATAATCCTTTTAGAGCAACCCCAAGAAAGACTGATAACCCAAAGAAAGAACCCTTGAAATTTTGGGGTTTTGTAGAATAACATCTATTGAGGGATTGTCCACACAAACAACAAAACAATAGGAGAGTCTACAATATCCAAGAAGCTACAACAGTCAATAATGTGGCTAGGAGCATGCCACAGATTTATGTAGCCTTGGATAATAACCAAGCCAACCAACAAGCCTCAGTGATGGAGAAGGAAGGTATGATCACCAACCATCTAGTTTCTATTTTAATTGACCCTGGTTATAATTTGTGTTATGTGGCCCCTCGGACTGTTGATAAGTGTAAAATGTAACCAATTAGACATGTTAAGCCATGGTTGGTACAAATAGCCATTGGAACCAAAATAAAAGTAGCAGAGGTCATACTAGATTGTGAATTCATTATGGATGGATTTCCTACCCAAGCGGCCCTTAACATACTTCCCCTGGGATCTTATGACCAGTTGATTGCTATGGGATGGTTAGGCACTTATAAAACCAAGTTGGACTATTACCATAAACTTTAGAGTGTGAAAATGAAGAAGGGATAAAAATAACCCTTCAAGGGGTTTAGAGGCCTGTCTCAGTGAGACGAATATCAACCCTTCAAATGAAAAAGTATTGTAGGAAGGGATGTCCTCTATATGAAATACAAGTGTTGGAATCTATTGAGGATGAAAAACCAAACTTAGAGGACCACCCCATATTAAGAGAGTATAAACATGTGATTCTAGAAGAGGTATCGGGTCTACCTCGGAGGAGAGACATTCATTTCTCCATAAAACTTACACTAGGAGCAGTGCCAGTGTCTAGAACACACTATAGGATGAGTGCACTAGAGTGAGTGGATCTCAAGTTACAGCTAAAGGAGATGATGGACAAAGGCTACATCTGACACAACATGTCTCCATGGGGAGCACCTATCGTGTTTGTTGAAAAGAAAGATGGCACACTCCAACTGTGCAGAGACTATAGACAACTCAACAAGAAAACCATAAAGAACAAATATCCCTTACCGAGAATCGATGACTTGTTTGACCAATTAAGGGGTGCTTCCATTTTCTCAAAGATTGACTTAAGGTCTGGATACCATCAAGTCCGAATCAAGGGTGAAGACATCCAAAAAATAGCCTTCAGGACCAGGTATGGTCACTATGAATTTGTGGTGGTACCATTTGGATTAACCAATGCCCCCACCACTTTTATGTGCTTGATAAATAATGTACTCAACAAATTCCTAGACAGATTTGTATTGGTTTTCATTGATGATATCCTAATCTACTCCAATAACAGAGAGGATCATGAAGAACATCTTAAATTAGTGCTTCAAGTACTTAGATATCATCAACTCTACGCTAAGTTTAACAAGTGTGATTTTTTCCAGAAGCAAGTCCATTATTTAGGCCATGTCATTTCTGAATAAGGAGTGGCAATAGATCCTGAAAAGATCAGATCTATCATGGATTGGCCTACCCCAAAGGATGTATCTAATATCGGGTCCTTTATGGGCTTAGAAGGATACTATAGAAGGTTCATAAAAGGGTTTTCCAATCACCGTCCTTCATAAAAATGGGGTTAAATTCACTTGGACATCAGAATGTGAAGAAATATTTCAAGAGTTGAAATACCTTCTAACCCATGTACCCATGATGAAGATTGCAGACCCTGATGATGACTTCCTCATGTGTACAGACGCCTATAAGGAAGGACTCAGAGGATTCCTTATGCAATAAGGGCATGTAATTTGCTACGAATCCATAAAACTGAATGAGAATGAAATCAATTATGTGACCCATGATCTAGAGTTGGTTGCCATAGTGCATGCTTTAAAAATGTGGAGGCATTACCTCCTCAGTAGGATATTTTTACTTATGACAAACCATTGTAGGTTGAGGCACCTGTTTGATCAGCCAAAGCTCAATGATATACAACCTAGGTGGATGGCTCTCCTTAGCGAGTTTGATTTTGAAATCAAACACATCAAAGGAAAATAAAATAGGGTGGTTGTTGCCCTTAGAAATAATGTAAAAATGATTCATCTGGCAGCAGTAAGCACCTGTGAAATGAATTTCATGGAGAGAGTCAGGAATTCACAAGAAACATATGCATTTCTCAAGATCGTGACGTCATACCTAAAGCAAGATCCCACAAGGCTAAAGTATGAAGGCTATCAATTGCTTGATGAGGGCCTACTAACCTACATAAGTAGATTGTATATTCCAAGTTGTGCTGACTTGAAGAGGTTCATAATGGATGAACTACACAAGAGACCATATACTGGTCATCCAGGTTATCAGAAAATGATCAGGACCACTAGGAAACAATTCTATTGGCCTGGATTGAAAAGGGACATAGTTGACTATCTAGCTAAGTTTCTAGAATGCCAACAGGTTAAGGCAGAGCACTAGCACCCAACATAGTTCTTATAGCCTCTACCTATTCCATAATGAAAATGGGAAACCATCTCCATGGATTTCATCATCGGATTACCAAAATCGTCCAAGCAGAATGATGCCATCATGGTAGTGGTGGACAAACTGAGAAATTCTGCTCACTTTGTTCCTGTCAAGTCAACTTGCAAGGCAATAGAGATTGCCAACATCTTAATGAAGGAGATATTCAGACTGCATGACATGCCTAAGGATATTATATCTGACAGAGACACAAAATTTACTTCAATCTTTTGGAAGTCCTTAATGGCTGGTTTTGAGACTAAATTGTTGTTTAACACAACCTATCACCCTCAAACGTATGGAAATATAGAAAAAGTGAACCAAATATTAGAAGACATGTTAAGGATGCATGTAATGCATCAACCTAAGAAGTGGGAAGACTACTTTCCATTGGTAGAATTTGCTTACAACAAAAGTTATCAAGAGTCATTGAAGATGAGCCCTTTTGAAGCCCTCTATGGTAGAAAATGCAAGATTCCAATTAGCTAGAGTAATCCAGTGGATCGAATTACAATTGGACCCGAAATGCTGAAATAAATGGAACAACAAGTAATTTAGATTAAGAAAAATATGGAAATTTCTCTGGATAGACAAAAGAGTTACACCGATGGAAAGAGAACTCCCAAAGAGTTCAAGACAGGAGACCATGTCTATCTCAGAATTAGACCCAAGAATAGTTCCTTGAGAATGGGATCTTGTGCCAAGCTGGCACCCCGGTATTGTGGACCCTTTGAAATCTTAGATAGAGTGGGACCTGTAGCCTATAGGCTAACACTCCCTCTCACAGTGAAGGCACATAATGTTTTCCATGTTTCGTTATTGAAGAAATATGTACATGATTCTAATCATATAATTGACTGGTCTGTGATTTAGGTAGAACTAGAGGGAGAATTCTTGCGAAAACCTCAATGCATACTAGACATGAAGGAAACCTGACTCATGAACCGAACCATTACACAGGTCAAGATGCAGTGGAAACACTTTGGCCTAGATGAAGCTACGTGGGAAATGGAGGATGCCATGAAACATGCATATCCATTTTTGTTTACTTTTGTATATGTAGAGCACATTGAAAGATAGAACATCGAGGAAGATGTTCCTTTAAGGGGGAGGGGATTGTGACACCCATGTTTCCCCCAATTTGTAAATATAAATATATTAATCAAGAGACTATGACAAACTCGATATGTGTGTATGTTTGATTTGATGAGCCTTTGTATAAAAGGTCAAGGAATGTAATTTATGTTATTAATAAAAATGGATAAGTGTTGCATGATTTTTGAAAGAGAGGATTTGAAAAGATAGAACACAGATGCTATGAAAGAGATTGTGAGGGGAACCGAGAATGGTTGAGATAACCCCCACCAAAACAGTGCCTTGCTGGATTTAATTGCTCAGGACCAGAACAATCCTCTGACCCATGAATAAATTAGAGCCAGGCTAGTAAGTGGGAATACCTCTGCAAGAGTTAATGAGGGGATGGGGTAGAGCGCCCATCTGTAAGGATTTCAGACCTGACCACGTATTGGGAATTCAGGCCACACACAATATTACTGAGGAAGGAAAGATAGGAAGGTGTGGTGGGCAGAGGGAGAGCTATGAAGAGAAGAAGAGAAGAGAGACTAAGCTCTCAAGTTCAAGGAAGAATTGAGAAATGAACATGTTCTGATCACAGGATGTGGCTAGAAGGGTTATGATCCAAGCTAATAAAGGAGGTTGTTGAGTGACTGAGGAAGTACTCAAGAAGGCCTCCTTGCTTGGTATAGAGAGTCCCGTTGCCAAGATCCTATGGGAGGAGGAGAGTAACCTCCATCCCTAATTGTTGCTGAGCCGGAAGACTGAATTCTCTATCAGAGCATCATGGTCTAGCTTGGGGGTGGCTAGTGGTAAATCCGTTAGGAGTGTTTGAGCCTATGGTTGGGTGGAAACAAGCACCACTTTCAACAGTCACATCACTATTTTTGGTTTTGATAAGTATTTCGATATTGTGTGTTTTGAAATGGAATAATGAATGAATGTATGCATTTATACATCTAAGAATGGTCCTTGTATGGAATGATCAAGTTATGTGTATGCATTTACCTTCTTGTGGACTTATGTTTCTGATTGATCGCCTATATGCCCAAATTTATCCTTCGAGGTCTTGGGACGTAAACCTGTAGGAGGGATGGGATGGAACGCATTGAATCAATCGGACCCTATCAGTCTCGAGAGGATATCTCCTTCAAACTCCTTTATGCGCAACCGGGACATCATGTCCAAGTCATTAACAAGTTTACAATGAGGAAAATGTGTTTAACAAATGAGAGTTTAGAAGGACCCATGTGACCAACACCTGGGAACCCTGTGGTAAGACTAAGGGAGCTAAGTCCTTCTGGCTTTGGAACTTTCGAAGTCCGAGACTTCAGAGTATTGTTGGCCCAAATAGTCACAAACCAGCCGAAGGTGATTGAGATTCGCGATGTAGCCAGCCCAACGTTGACCACTTTGGGAGGATAGGGGTTTTGTAATGCCAAAATCCCTGAAGGCTGAAGTCACAAAGTAATGAGGATCATCGATCCTCAGATTATTCGAGATCCATTTTAGCCATTGATATAGAGGGGACATGTGGCATTAGATCCTTTAGTTTGGAGACTAGGCACTCCGGGGGTATTTGAGGTGTGGTGTGTCGAAAAGATCTGAAGCCCAAAGTAACGAGATTTGTTGATTTGAGGACTCTTAGGGACTTTTACTAACCGCGAGATCTAGTTTGTGGTCATCCCGACACTGACAATGTTTAAGAGAAAAGAGGAGTTTTCATCGCAAAACTCTCAAAGGCAGAAGTTCTGAAGTAACTTTAGCCATGGATCTATGGATCCACATGGTCGAATCTCGGCTGTGAGATTTGAGGGATGTTAGAAGGTTGTTATTCTAGTGTGACATGGCAAGCTAACGTCACTAGGGTGACATGGACCCACGATCGATGTGCCATGTGTCAACTCAATTTGTACTTTTTGTAAACCCTATATTCCTATTGGAATATGACACGTGTCACCCCTGACCCTTCTACATGTTAGTCCATGGTACGTGTCACCTTGCCAAAGTGGTTGGTGGAGTGACTAGAACTCCAGGAGTCCAAGACTTCGAGACTCCGAAGGATTTCGGGTGTAGTGACCCAAAAGGCCCGAAGGTCGTAACCACGTGGCAGGATTACGGGACTTTGAGAGTTCGGGACTCTAGAAGGTCTCATGCATAGACAGTAAGGAGGCATTCTACGTTGAAGTGTCAAAGCATTGAAGTGTCAAAGTTCTTGCTGGCCTGCATGTTAGACAAAGATCGAGTCCAGTCGTGGGAGTAGACGGTGGATGGACTTCCACCGTGGGTGAAGGAACATGGAGATCATATGTGTGAAGTGGATTCATGTGGATGCTACGTGGCCCTCAACCAATGAACACCAAATAACTTTGGGAAGCCATAACTTGCAACCCAAAGCTCAGATTTGAGTCTGGTAGCAGTCATTAGAATGCTACGGGTAAGTATAAGAGGATAAAGACCTGGAACCGAGGATTTGAGATGTTAAGGAGAGAAAATTTTTGATGCCCCATCCCTATGAAACATACTCAGGGGTTGGGTGTGTTACAAATTGGTATCAGATCATGGTTACAACACTTGGCCTACTTGGGCTCATGGACGATTTGCGTAAAAACCATATTTAAATTAATTTTAAGGGTGACACCCTATCTTACCTCTTTCCTAAAGAGCCTGGTTAAACAATTACTGAAGAAAATAATGAAACATTCCACTCTGTGTGTGTATTTAAGAAATATGAATTGTGTGTTGTTCATAAACTAATAGATTTTTGGCTAACAATAAGTGTTTTTTCAGCACTCAAGAAGTCAGTAAATTGCGGGAAACTACAAGTATAAAGGATGGTTTTGCACCATGAAGTGGGGGATGGATCCCACAACATAGACGAAGAATATGATGAAAGGAGGGTGGTGGAAACCCCTCCGGATCTGGCTGAAACTATAAGGATCCTCATTGCCGAATTATAGAGTTGAAAGGACGACAACGAAAGGTTTATAAAGGAGGAAGAAAAAAATGGAAATTAATGCAATCTTTCTACAGAGTTTATTCGATATACAGAGGCAACTGCAACATGGACCCGCAACCAGTCAGGTGGACCGTCGACGTATGAAGAGAAGTCAAAGTCCACCTGAGATACGAAAACGTGGTCCCATAAGTGGCCACACTAATAGGAGTACCTCGAGGAAGGTCCAACCTGGAGGCAGGAGACACTCATTGAGAGAGTCCTCTGGAGAGGAAACTGGCAACTCTGAGGGATCTTCTAGTAGCAAATCTAGTTCACATTCTCAATGGAAAGGAAAGAAGAAAAATTATTCCAAAATTCATGATCCTAAAGATTTCAAGAAATCCAAACCACCCTCTTTTAATGGAGAGATTGAGAAAGTGCAAGAGGTAGAAGCTTGGCTTCTTGGTTTAAATAAGTACTTTAGAGTCCATGACTACTTTGAAAACTTGAAGGCTTGAATAGCCATCTTCAACCTGAAAGGAAAGGCTTCCATTTGGTGGGAAGACCTTCGAAATGTGAAAGAAATCCATGAGAAGGACTTGTCATGGAAAAAATTTGAGAAATATTTCAAGAAGAAGTATCTTTTAGAGAAATACTTTGATGGGAAGACTATGGATTTCTATGAACTTAGGCTGGGAGAACTCACCATAGAGGAATATGTCAATAAATTCCTTGAGCTGTTGAGGTATGTACCCTACATAAAGGATGAAAAGGTAAAAGTGCATTGATTTATTAGTGGGTTATCTCATACCTATCAGGGCATGATTGAGTTTGACGAGCCAAAGACCTTAGAAGACACTACCTGGAAGGAAAGGTATTGTTATGAACAGTTCAGGAGTTAGACAAAGCCTCGCGAGGACTAGAAGAAGAAAAGTAGTTCAGGATTTAAGAAGAAGGTGTTTAAATCCTCAAGATTTAAGAACTATGGGAAGGGTCTTAGGATGAGACTTCCTACTATAAGTATATAACAACAAAATTTGCCCTCTCAGAGTGGAAATAATCCTTTTAGAGCAACCCCAAGAAAGAATGATAACCCAAAGAAAGAACCCTTGAAATGTTGGGGTTGTGGAGAATAACATCTATTGAGGGATTGTCCACACAGACAACAAAACAATAGGAGAGTATACAATATCCAAGAAGCTACAACAGTCAATAATGTGGCTAGGAGCATGCCACAGATTTATGCAGCCTTGGATAATAACCAAGCCGACCAACAAGCCTCAGTGGTGGAGAAGGAAGGTATGATCACCAACCGTCTAGTTTCTATTTTAATTGACCCTAGTTATAATTTGAGTTATGTGGCCCCTCAGACTATTGATAAGTGTAAAATGTAACCAATTAGACATGTTAATCCATGGTTGGTACAAATATCCATTGGAACCAAAATAAAAGTAGCAGAGGTCATACTAGCTTGCGAATTCATTATGTATGGATTTCCTACCCAAGCAGCCCTTAACATACTTCCCCTGGGATCTTATGACCAGTTGGTTGGTATGGGTTGGTTAGGCACTTATAAAACCAAGTTGGACTATTACCATAAACTTTAGAGTGTGAAAATGAAGAAGGGATAAAAATAACCCTTCAAGGGGTTCAGAGGCCTGTCTCAGTGAGACGAATATCAACCCTTCAAATGAAAAAGTATTATAGGAAGGGATGTCCTCTATATGCAATACAAGTGTTGGAATCTATTGAGGATGAAAAACCAAACCTATAGGACCACCCCATATTAAGAGAGTATAAACATGTGTTTCTAGAAGAGGTATCGGGTCTACCTCCGAGGAGAGACATTCATTTCTCCATAAAACTTGCACCAAGAGTAGTGCCAGTGTCTAGAACTCACTATAGGATGAGTACACTAGAGCGAGTGGATCTCAAATTACAGCTAAAGGAGATGATGGAAAAAGGCTACATCTGACCCAGCATGTCTCCATGGGGAGCACCTATCGTGTTTGTTGAAAAGAAGGATGGCACACTCCAACTGTGCATAGACTATAGACAACTCAACAAGAAAACCATAAAGAAGAAATATCCCTTACCGAGAATCAATGACTTGTTTGACCAATTAAGGGGTGCTTCCATTTTCTCAAAGATTGACTTAAGGTCTAGATACCATCAAGTCCGAATCAAGGGTGAAGACATCCAAAAAATAGCCTTTAGGACCAGGTATGGTCACTATGAATTTGTGGTGGTATCATTTGGATTAACCAATGCCCCCACCACTTTTATAACCTTGATAAATAATGTACTCAAAAAATTCCTAGACATATTTGTATTGGTTTTCATTGATGATATCCTAATCTACTCCAATAACAGAGAGGAGCATGAAGAACATCTTAAATTAGTGCTTCAAGTACTTATATATCATCAACTCTACGCTAAGTTTAACAAGTGTGACTTTTTCCATAAGCAAGTCCATTATTTAGGCCATGTCATTTCTGAAGAAGGAGTGGCAATAGACCCTGAAAAGATCAGATCTATCATGGAATGGCCTACCCCAAAGGATGTATCTAATATCGGGTCCTTTATGGGCTTAGAAGGATACTATAGAAGGTTCATAAAAGGGTTTTCCAAGATTGGTTTTCCAATCACCGCCCTTCATAAAAATGGGGTTAAATTCACTTGGACATCAGAATGTGAAGAAATATTTCAAGAGTTGAAATACCTTCTAACCCATGCACCCGTGATGAAGATTGCAGACCCTGATGATGAATTCCTCGTGTGTACAGACGCCTGTAAGGAAGGACTCAGAGGAGTCCTTATGCAATAAGGGCATGTAATTTGCTACAAATCCATAAAATTGAATGAGAATGAAATCAATTACATGACCCATGATCTAGAGTTGGTTGCCATAGTGCATGATTTAAAAATGTGGAGGGATTACCTCCTCAGTAGGAGAATTGTACTTATGACAAACCATTATGGGTTGAGGCACCTATTTGATCAGCCAAAGCTCAATGATATACAACCTAGGTGGATGGCTCTCCTTAGCGAGTTTGATTTTGAAATCAAACACATCAAAGGAAAATAAAATAGGGTGGTCGATGCCCTTAGAAATAATGTAAAAATGATTCATCTGGCAGCAGTAAGCACCTGTGAAATGAATTTCATGGAGAGAGTCAGGAATTCACAAGAAACATATGCATTTTTCAAGACTATGACGTCATACCTAAAGCAAGATCCCACAAGGCTAAAGTATGAAGGCTATCAATTTCTTTATGAGAGCCTACTAACCTACATAAGTAGATTGTATATTCCAAGTTGTGACGACTTGAAGAGGTTCATAATGGATGAAATACACAAGAGACCATATACTGGTCATCCAGGTTATCAGAAAATGACCAGGACCACTAGGAAACAATTCTATTGGCCTGTATTGAAAAGGGACATAGTTGACTATCTAGCTAAGTTTCTATAATGCCAACAAGTTAAGGTAGAACACCAGCACCCAACATGGTTCTTATAGCCTCTACCAATTCCAGAATGCAAATGGAAAACCATCTCCATGGATTTCATCATCGGATTACCAAAATCATCCAAGCAGAATGATGCCATCATGGTAGTGGTGGACAAACTGAGCAATTATGTTCACTTTGTCCCTTTCAACTCAACTTGCAAGGAAATAGAGATTGCCAACATCTTAATGAAGGAGATATTCAGACTGCATGACATACCTAAGAATATTATATCTGACAGAGACACAAAATTTACTTCAATCTTTTGGAAGTCCTTAATGGCTGGTTTTGAGACTAAATTGTTGTTTAACACAACCTATCACCCTCAAACATATGGAAATATAGAAAGAGTGAACCAAATATTAGAAGACATGTTAAGGATGGATGTAATGCATCAACCTAAGAAGTGGGAAGACTACTTGCCATTGGTAGAATTTGCTTACAACAATAGTTATCAAGAGTCATTGAAGATGAGCCCTTTTGAAGTCCTCTATGGTAGAAAATGCAAGATTCCAATCAGCTAGAGTAATCCAGTGGATCGAATTACAATTGGACCCGAAAGTATGAAATAAATGGAACAACAAGTAATTTAGATTAAGAAAAATATGGAAATTTCTCAGGATAGACAAAAGAGTTGCGCCGATAGAAAGAGAACTCCCAAAGAGTTCAAGATAGGAGACCATGTCTATCTTAGAATTAGACCCAATAACAGTTCCCTGAGAATGGGAGCTTGTGCCAAGCTGGCACCCCGGTATTGTGGACCCTTTGAAATCTTAGATAGAGTGGGACTTGTAGCCTATAGGATAACACTCCCTCTCACAGTGAAGGAATATGTAAATGATTCTAATCATATAATTGACTGGTCTGTGATTTAGGTAGAACTAGAGGGAGAATTCTTGCCAAAACCTTAATGCATACTAGACATGAAGGAAACCTGACTCAAGAACCGAACCATTACACAGGTCAAGATAAAATGGAAACACTTTGGCCCAGATTAAGCTACGTGGGAAATGGAGGATGCCATGAAACATGCATATCCATTTTTGTTTACTTCTGTATATGTAGAGCACATTGAAAGATAGAACATCAAGGAAGATGTTCCTTTAAGGGGGAGGGGATTGTGACACCCATGTTTCCCCCAGTTTGTAAATATAAATATATCAACCGAGAGACTATGACAAACTCGATATGTGTGTATGTTTGATTTGATGAGCCTTTGTATAAAAGGTCAAGGAATGTAATTTATGTTATTAATAAAAATGGATAAGTGTTGCATGATTGTTGAAAGCAAGGGTTTGAAAAGATAGAACACAGATGCTATGAAAGAGATTGTGAGGGGAACCGGGAATGGTTGAGATAACCCCCACCAAAATAGTGCTTTGCTGGATTTAATTGCTCAAGACCAGAACAATCCTCTGACCCATGAATAAATTATAGCCAGGCTAGTAGATGGGAATACCTCTACAAGAGTTAATGAGGGGATGGCATAGAGTGCCCATCTATAAGGATTTCAGACCTGACCACGTATTGGGAATTCAGGCCACACACAATATTACTGAGGAAGGAAAGATAGGAAGGTGTGGTGGGAAGAGGGAGAGCTGCAAAGAGAAGAAGAGAAGAGAGACTAAGCTCTCAAGTTCGAGGAAGAATTGAGAAATGAACGTTTTCTGATCACAGGATGTGGCTAGCAGGGTTATGATCCAAGCTGATAAAGGAGGGTGTTGAGTGACTAAGGAAGTACTCAAGAAGGCCTCCTTGCTTGGTATAGAGAAGCCCGTTGCCAAGATCCTGTGGGAGGAGGAGAGTAACCTCCATCCCTAATTGTTGCTGAGCTGGAAAACTGAATTCTCTATCAGAGCATAGTGGTCTAGCTTGGGGGTGGATAGTGGTAAATCCATTAGGATTGTTTGAGCCTATGGTTGGGTGGAAACAAGCACCACTTTCAACAGTCACATCACTATTTCTGGTTCTGATAAGTATTTCAATATTGTGTGTTTTGAAATGGAATAATGAATGAATTAATGCATTTATACATCTAAGAATGGTCTTTTTATGGAATGATCAAGTTATGTGTATGCATTTACCTTCTTGTGGACTTATGTTTCTGATTGATTTCCTATATGCCCCAATTTATCCTTCGAGATGTCTTGGGATGTAAACCTGTAGGAGGGCTGGGATGGAAAGCATTGAATCAATCGGACCCTGTCAGTATCGAGAGGATATCTCCTTCAATCTCCTTTATGCGCAACCAGGACATCATGTCCAAGTCATTAACAAGTTTACAATGAGGAAAATGTGTTTAACAAATGAGAGTTTAGAAGGACCCATGTGACCAACACCTGGGAACCCTGTGTTAAGACTAAGGGAGCTAAGTCCTTCTAGCTTTGGAACTTTGGAAGTCCAAGACTTCAGAGTATTGTCGGCCCAAATAGTCACAAACCAGCCGAAGGTGATTGAGATTCACGATTACCTGTAAGGTTGACCTATGTTGGGAGGTTTCCCTAGTGGTTAGAGGAACCTATCTTACCGACTAAAACAGGATCCAACTCCCCATTGCGAAGTAGTGCGAGACACCGATCAAGAATGTTTTTGGATTCCCTCTGCTGTTATATCTACACTGAGGTGAATTCGACAGAGTACCACTTCGGGATAATGGAGATTCCATAGCATCAAACTCCCCGAACTCTAAAGTTACAAAGTAAAGGAGAGCTGTAGATTTGGGGGAGATTGTTTGGAGCCCTTCCTACCATCTAATCATTCAGGAGGAGGGACCCGCACACGATACTTGGGAGAAGTCCTACTTCAGGAAAATGGAGTGGTAGTAAATCCAAAACCATGAAGGCCAAAGTTGCGAAGTGACCAGGATCGTATATCTAGGGATCCTTTGGGTTCTTTCCTAGTTGTAGGATTCACGATGTAGGCAGCCTTTCGTTGACCGTTTTGGGAGGACAGGGGTGTTGTAACTCCAAAATACCTGAAGTCCGAAGTCACGAAGTAATGAGGATGGTTGATCCTCAGATTATTTGAGATCCCTCTCAATTGTTGATATACAGGGGACGCATGGCGTCAGATCCTTTAGTTCGGAGACTGGGCACTCTAGGGGTGTTTGAGGTGTGGTGTGTCGAAAATCTCTGAAGACTAAAGTAACAGAAGTTGTGGTCAGCTCGACGTTGACCAAATTCAGGAGAAAAGAGGAGTTTTCATAGCAAAACTTCCAAAGGCCAAAGTCGTGAAGTAATGTTAGCTATGGATCTATGGATCCATGTGGCCAGATATCGACCGTGAGATTTGAGGGATGTTAGAAGGATGTCATTCTAGTGTGACATGACAACTCGACGTCACTAGGGTGACATGGACCCACGATCAATGTGCCATGTGTCAACTCGATATGTACTTTTCGTTGACCCTATATGCCTATTGGAACGTGACACGTGTCACCCATGGCCCTTCTACGTGTCAGTCCCTAGTACATGCCGCCTAGCCAAAGTGGTTGGTGAAGTGACTGGAACTTCAGGAGTCTGGGATTTTGGGACTCTGAAGGGTTTGGGGTGTAGCGACCCAAAAGGCCCAAAGGTCTCGTGCATAGACAATAAGGAGCTATTTTGCGTTGAAGCGCCGAAGTGTTGAAGCGTCGAAGTGATGAAGTTATTTTTGGCCTGCGTGTTAGACACTTGCTTGATAGACAAATATAGATTCTAGTTGTGGGAGCAGACAGTGGATGGACTTTCACTGTGGGTGATTGAACTTGGAGACCGTACATGTGAGGTGGATTCAGGTGTACACACGTGTCCCTCAACCAATGAACACTGAAGAACTTTGGGAAGCCATAAATTACAACCCAAATCTCAGATTTGAGGCTGGAAGCAGTCATTAGAATGCTACCGGTAAGTAGAAGAGGATAAATACCTCAAACAAAGGATTTTAGATGTTAAGGAGAGAAAAATTTCGATGCCCCATCCCTAGGAAAGATACTCAGGGTTCGGGTGTGTTACATGGTGGCGAAGTCTAGATATTGCTGATAAAGTTGGGGCCACTCAGATGCCTCATGTCCATAGGAATGGAGCATAGTGGTGAGTGTAGCCACGGGAGGTCGACTGAAGTAGTCAGCGACACGATTTTTTCTCCTTGTCTTATACATAATGTTGAGATGGAACTGTTGCCGATAAGTGGAAAACTTATGATGGCGATTGTTCTACAACTTCCCCTATGTCTGTATGAACTGAGAGGCTTGTGATCAATGTGGATGATCGTCTCCTTTCCTAGAATGTAATGTTTCCATTAATGATAGGCTTGTATAATGGAATACATTTCATTGTCATGGGTGGGGTATTCCCTGAAAATATCTGAGAGTGTCTCATTATGGTATGCCATCAGATGACCATGCTGAGTGAGAAATGAGCGAACAACATAGTCAAATGCATCATTCTCAATCTCCAATGGTTGTTGCAGATCAAGCAAGGAGAGTACTGGAGCTGAGCATAAGCGATGCTTCAAATCATCAAATGATCGTTGTTGTTCCTTTCCCCACACAAAAGTTTCCTTGCCACCACCCTTGGTCACTTGGTTGAGGGTCCATGCAATATGGGAGAATCCCAACACAAACCGCTGGTAGAAGTTGGCTAGTCCCAAGAAGCTCTGAAGCTTGGTGAGTGTGGTCAAGGTTGGCGAGTCACGAATGACTTGGAACTTAGCTATATCAACATGTACCTGATGCTCATCAACAATGTAGCCCAAGTATTGGACCCTGTTCATTCTAAAGGAGAATTTTTCCAAGTTGGCATATAGCTTGTGATATCATAGAGTGCTCATAACCTACTGAATATGTTGCATGTTCTCCTCCCAAGTTTTGTTGTAGATGAGGATGTCATCCAAATATACCACCACAAAAGAGTTGGTGAAGGGTCTTAATAGATCATCCATCAACCTCATGAAAGTGGTTGGTGAATTTTTTAATCCAAAGGGCATGACCAACCATTCAAAGAGATCTTCTTTAGATTTTAAAGTTGTCTTCCATACATCAGTTGGTTCGATGGGAACTTGGTGGTAGCCAAACTTTAGGTCAATCTTGCTGAATAACTTTTCCCCCTTGAGTTGGTCAAGAAGGTCATCAATATTGGGAATGGATACCAATTCCTCATTGCAATTTTTTTTAATGCTCTGTAATCAATGCAGATTCGTAAGGTCTCTTCCTTCTTCTACACCAGTACAATCGAGATTTCGCAAGGGGAGGATTTGGGTGTGATGTGCCCCTTTTGAAGAATATCTTGGATATGGCGCTTTATTTCTTCATTTTCCATTAGCGAGCGATGATAGATTGGTCCATTAGGTAGAGGTGCATTGGGGGTTAGATCAATTGGATGCTTGACTTGGTAGTGTGTTGGTACCCTGGTGGGTGAGGAGAAGATGTCTATGTACTCTTCCACGATCCCATACACTTTCTTCTTCTACAAAGAAAGGCTTTGTGTAGAGGCCACGAATATGGAAGTGAACTTCTGATTACTATGAGCATGGATCACAAAGAAGATGAACTTCCCAGTCTATGAAATGACCTTGCTGCATTGCTTAGTAGATATTAAAGAAATAGTGGTAGGTGGTGCTACCTCTGGTATCCTGTACAATTGTCTACCAAAATTAATAATAACACTGCGAGTTCTAAACTCATACACAACATGACGCTTCCAAAAATATGGTTGTCCTAGAAGAACATCACAAACTTCAAGGGGATCAATATCACACAATACCTCATCTTTGAAAGGCTTGATGTCATAGGGAAGACAACATTGTTGGCTGACATAGAGATCTCTTCCTTGGTGAATCCAATCAATGGTGTAGGGTTGCGGGTGTAGTGTCATCGATGGGTCCAACCGCTTGACGACCTCTGATGAGATCAGGTTCTTCTCACTGCCACTATAAATAATGAAATGAAGTGGAGCCCCCTTTACTCACATATGTGAGTGAAAGAGGCATTCCCCTTCCTCTGGTTCTTCTGGTTCAATTGGCTAGAATTTGGTGGTAGCAATAGTAGCACTGGTTCAACATCGATAATCTGATTCCCTCCTTCTAGATTTGGTTCAGAGTTAGAGTGGGCCTTTGACTCGGAAGCCTTCTGCTTGGCCACGAGTGACTTCTTTGAGTGACATTCTTCATTGTTGTTCCAAGGGATTTTATGGTATTCACAACATTTTCCCATGTCCTTCTTCGTCTTCTCATTACCTTTCTTGTGTTGCGGCTTGGACTGGTTTTCCTAAGAGTGGCCATATTTTATCTGTCCCTTGTTGTGTGGGTTGGGGCTACCTTTTCCCTGCTTCAGATGTGAGGAGTTGTTACACATTATTTTACTCACCCTAATGATGGTTAATGATGTAAACCTATTTGTTGCGTTCAGAGAGGTTAGTGGCCTGAATTCCTGAAGAAAGAAGGGAGAAGAACTTTCCTTGAGAGAAAAAGTTGTGTTTCCCTCTGTAAAAACCCTATTTTGGAGGATTTTCGCGGGCTGCCCCATCGTTGGGGTGCGGAAATGCCTAATTTTTGCAGGCTGCACTATAGCTAGGGCATGAAATTTCCACAGGCTGTACTATAGCTAGGTCACGACGACCTTTGTACATGGGAAAAATGAGGATTTTCTTGATGCTTCTAGAAGGAGAATCTTCTATGGTGAGGTGGCCTCCGAATGGTTTGGATCTTACTTTCTTTCATGATTTAGTGGGATCATCCTAACCTCCTCACCTTATCCTCTTCAAATTATAAAAGGAGAGGAGATATCATGGAGAAATTTAGTTGGATTGAGCTTGGGAAATTTATCTTAGCTTTGTTAAGATATATTGTGAGTAGCTATCAGATCCATGATCTCAGAATCCTTGGAGCAAGAAGTGTGTGGGAAGCAAGGAATTGTTGGGAGGAACCTTACAACATCAAGGCATTCAGTTGTAATATCTCTTCCTATTATTTAATATAATACAGTGGAATGCTTCTTTCCCATATAATTATCTTTATTTTATTGCATAATTCCTTGATCATATGCATAGGTTGTCATTGAATATACTTTACTACTTTCACTTTGGTTGGTTTTGTTAAATTATGAGCTTGATTTCTTATGTAGATTAATTCTTTTATTTTCTTCAATACTTTGATTCTAGCTTAATACACTTCAACAATTTCAAATCATAATCGAATAGCAATAATTATGTAGATAAGTAAACATGCATATCAACAACACATATACCCTGGGGAAACCTTGTACAGGGAGAAAAACCCTAGCAAACAATATTCCTTTATTGCATTAGTAATGTAATATCTCTTACAAATATCCACCATGAATGCACTTCTCTCAAAGAGCTTGCCAAGATGACTCTGACCTAACAAAGACTTACAAGACGCTGCTAAAATACACCTTTGATATGCTACCTCTTTATCACTAATGTGCTCCTCTATTACTTCACCCTCAACTTGCATATGAAAACTCTGTTTCAAAATTGTGTTGCAAAACTGTATTGCAAAACTGTGTTGCACAAACTGTGTTGAGGAGAGGGTTCGACCTCTTCTTATATAATTTGAAGAGGGGAAGAGGAGAAGCTCGAAATAGTAACTTGATTGCATGCATTAGTCATAACTCAGCTGCATACTTTAGTTCGAACTTAGAAGTAGAATTGAGATTGGTTACAACTCAACATTACACTTTGGTTCGAACTTTAGAACTAGACTCTAGATTGGTTACAACTCAACATTACACTTTAGTTTGAACTTAGAACTAGACTTGAGTCTAACATGCTTTAGTTCGAACTTAGAACTAGACTTAAGACTTTAGTTGTAACTCAACATTACACTTTAGTTCTAAGATAGAACTAGACTCAAGACTTTAGTTGCAACTCAACATTACATTTTAGTTCTAGACTCAAGACTTTAGTTGCAACTCAACATTACTAAAAATAGAACTAGACTCAAGACATTAGTTGCAACTCAACATCACACTTTAGTTCTAACATAGAACTAGACTCAAGACTTTAGTTACAACTCTTGACAAGGAAATTCAAAATTCTCTTCATGGTGGATAATGTTTACACGTGCCAACGCACTAGATCAATACAATTACATCATTTGCAATATTAGGAATATCGTTTGTTTCTATCTCATAGGAATTTTACATTCAACCTAACTTTTTCTAGATACCTTGACTTTTTCTCATGGCTCATAAGGTTTGACTAGGCTCACAGAGGTTGTATGTTCCCCCTGACTTTTGCACTAGTTTTTCTATGCTCACAGAGGTTTTACGTTCCCTGTGACTTTTGCACTAGACTTTCTATGCTCACAGAGGTTGTATGTTCCCCCTGACTTTTGCATTAGACTCACATAGCATCTCGTTCGTCCTAACTTTTGGTTTGACTCATAGAGGTTTTTCGTTCCCCCTGGATTTTGTCAATACCTCACAAGACTGGTTGATTCTCCAAATATCCCTGGCTAGCCTCAAGGTGGCCCATATGGCTTCTCATTGGAGAATGACTGTCGATGCTGCCAAATTTAACAAGTTTGTGTCTCACTGCAGGATCAGTACCACAAGAGAATCAGAGCGAAACAGGAACAACAAAGACATAAGGAAGCGACATTTAAAGGTATGTCTATCGTCTTTTGTTTAATAGTAAATTTGATGATTAGAACCTAGGGAAAGATCCATGTCCTGTCATGTTTTGTTATAGATCTAGGTGGATCTAGGGGGATTAGTCTATGTTTGCATTCACCGATTTACCCGATAACAGGAGTTTGGAGATCCAAACTCTCACCTCTTCTGCTTAAATTTTTGCTCGATCTTGACGACATATCTATAAGCCGTACCCAATGAGGCGATGTCCAAAAACTCCATTTCTATTTGAATGTATCTATGTAAACAACTACGGTATTTTAGCACTAGATGTCTCTTAGAGTCTTTGATACCTAATTTGGTGCACAGGGTATGGAAAATATTGGTGAAATCTGGTACTGTTTGGTCCCTTTCCTGATGCGGGGTGGTCCATCTGGTGTACTGGTCCTTGTAGCTTCTAACAGGGTAGTATTTTTCTTTAATGGAATCTTGGAAGGAATCCCATGTAGGGGAAACCACAAATATTGTAGATTCCTCTATGGCCCTTTTCCCAGAGTAGGTATCCCACCAGTATTTAACATGGGGGATGACCTTGAGGAGTGAAAAAGTAATATTTTCCCTATTGAAAAAATCATGGACCAAAAAATACCCTTTGAGCAAATTCAACCATTTATGTACAACATCCGCATCTATCGGTCCTTCAAATAATGGAATATAAAAATTTACCTATACCTTGAAGGGGTTTGCGTGACTGCTTGATGAAGATGCTTCTCCTATAGGCAGTCACCGAAGGATCTGCCCAAAGTTTTTCATCATTTTGTTCCTTTGTCATGCAAGGGATTCCTCGAGCAACATTTTAAAAGGATCTCCTACTCCATCATATTTGTTTTCGTCCCCCATGGGTTTTCGTCGAGCTCGGTGCGATCGATATTTCAATGACTCGATTGGTTCGAGTCCCAACTTCTTGTACCCAGATCTTGTCAGGGACATGCACGAAGAAAAATAAATGAAGAGCAGACCGTTTTGATGCCAATGATCTGGATTTAGGAGAAGAACAAACTGATTAATAGACTAAATACAATAAAAATAGATATATTAAGAACAACACAAATATCCAGTGAACAATATCTTCTATTGAATAAATAAAATATGTTGAAACTGTAAAACTGCAGAACTAGAAACAACTTGCTTGAATGGTGGTAGCTATATCTAAGAAGATATGTGGCTTGCTACGCACATACATTTGAGCATAATGATTACAATGAGGCTCCAAAGGCATTTTTAACATTACTCATGAATGCAAAAATCCTAGACATCCAAAAACCTAACCCTATGGGTAAGTTGGTACCTCAACTTCTCGGGGTCATAAATTTTGCATACGAGCTACGTTTTGGGCATGTGATAGCCTATTGGAAAGGTATTTTCGAGAAATACACATTATGTAGTCAAACTTTGAATCTCTCTATAGTTTAACTATGGTGAGCCAAAAAAACACTATTTAGGGCCCCAAAATGACCCTGGAAGTACAGAAAGATGTGCTGACATGAAAACATAAAAAATAAGCAGTTTGATTAGGTGGGACACCACCATTATCCACCTGTAAGATGTGTAGGAATTCATACAACCTTGGAAGTGTAGAACACACAATTACAAAGAAGTATAGAAGCACGTGTTGAACTAAAAATTGTTAAGAGGAGCCAGTTGGAATAGGTGGGTGGCCGCAAATATCCACCTGGATCAACATTTTTTACGTCCAAGGAGTAGACCCTCTATGCAATGGATGCATCAATGTCTAGCCCCATCATTGATGCAATAGTAGAGGCAACTTGTTCATTGGGTGCATCCTACACACAAGTATGGATCACATTTGATAAATTCACCATAGTCATTTCTTTATTTTATGGCATACTCAAATTTTTAACGTTCTCGTATTTCTACATGATTTGGGACTAGGAGATGCTAGGGAATTTCCATCTGGGATGGACAATTCACCTCTGTCATAGGTATCATTGTAGAGTTAAATATCATATAATTCTCAATTTGTTTTTGTTTATTTTTTTGAATTTTACTATTTGGTACTAATAGTTCAATTTTATTAATATGTATGCAAGTTGCGGATATATTTTCTAGCTATAGTACTTTTTCACTCTGTGGGCACCTGGGCGTTTCTTCTGGGTTACCTTTCTCCAGGCCTAGGGAGTTGCAATCACTTTTACATCATGTGAGGGTCCATCGTAGCCCACCCTCAACATTAGTATTATTGCACTCATCCTCAGTGGATTCACAAGGAGGGTACCCATCCACACCACCTGTATGCCACCCACCCCTACCACCATTTCCATCAACCCCATCGACCGAGACTCCCACAATAGAGATTGTCTCGAAGATGGTTGTACAACCTAGTGCTCCATCTACCAGTGAATATCCATCGAGGCCTGAGATATTCACGGTGAGATAATTCATTAATGATAATTTTTAATGTTTCATGCATTTTATTTTATGCATATTTGTTTAATTTTCTTAACTTGATGTTTGTAACTGATGCAACATGGAATCACAGAGAGATTGGGGTAGCGGAGGAAGGTAACACCTTCATGAATGACAAAAATATATGCAGTGAGTTGTCTTAGTTTAAATTACAAAGTATCATTTTGCATGTCTATTAATTCATTGAGGAAAAAAAATTATAACACTATTTATTCTTTGTGCAGTCTCTAGAGTGTCAAAGCATGCATAGGCCTATAATTTTTCGAGGTTCTTCCTCGAGCAAGAAAATCAATATATATTTCTAGGATTCTCCTGAGGGTGGATAGGGTGGCAGTGGTCAATGATTGATCAACTACTGCCATTTTGTATTTAGGCCACCATATGTATGTTTTTTTATGTTATGGCACTTGTTGTTGCTTCGTATATTGGGCACGAGTTTCCATTTTGTAAAAAATATACAATTTATATGATATTGAATACATGCACACACACACACACACACACACACACACACACACACACATTTCATGGCATGTTTTTTTATGAATCTCATTGTTTCTTTATTTTATGTTGATGAATATATGAATTTCAAAGTGTTTGAACTCCAAAGTGTATGAATTTTATGTGTATTAATCCCTTAATTTTTTTCTAAAGTGATTATAAATACTTTCATTATGTATTAAAGAATATATTATGGTGGAGAATATTGCTAAGTGCTAAATCCATAAGAAATTAATGGTTCTTAAGTAGCATTGCTTGCTAATCAACCATGTATCTCTGCATCATTGATAGATCATTCATTCTAAATTATTTGAATGAATGTTATATATCCATATTCTAACTCACAACCAAAAATATGGACTACCTCTTGAATTATCTCCATCTAAATCCAATGACAATCCACTCTCAAATAGTGGTCACTTGAAAATATTGTGACCTAAAAAATGGCATATTACAATAATTTCTTATAGAAATAATTTTTTCATTTATCTTCTACATAATTGTAAATCACTTAACTATCACAACTCAATGTTACGTCAAATTAACATCCATAACCAATACTAGAATTACTCAATTATGGAGATGACATAAGCTAAAATTCATTTATGCAAGTACACAACATTTGGACAACCCAAACACTTCATATATATTTAGAATATGAAGTACATGCACCTACCAATATCTTATCAAGGGTTGTTAGAAGTCAATATCTTCAAACCCTAGTGATGGAAACCATAAGATAACATTAATCAATAGCTCACTCCATTAGATATCATCAACAAGGTAGAATACACAATGTAAGTCCTTTTTAGAACCTACATGTGTGTCCCACACTTGTACAAGATCAACTCTCTCCATATTCTCGATAGAAAGCACATTAGGTAGCACTAGGGTTTTCAAATGCCATAAAACCTTAACATCTTCTCTTACAAGAGCTACATGATATAAAAAGTCTTTCTTTTCTCCTCTAGGTATAAGTCCTAGTATTCCTAGGCTCCTTAGGACAAAACCTTAACCCTAGTCTTCCCTTGACATTCCTTTGAGAATCCTAGTTGTTAGTTTCTTGGTTGATTCAATCCATAATATGACCATTTTCTAGGGCACACACATTATTCCCCTCTTTCTATGTGTTATCTTCCCCAAAAAAATTCATTTTATTTAAGTCTTAGGTCGTTAATTATTTTTTTAGTCTCTTGAGTCATTCAATAAATGTGTCCTTCATTGAGTCCAGTCATCAAGTCTTAGTCATGTCAAATGATTTTGGTAAATGACTAAGTGGTCATTAAGGTCATTGTCCTAAGTTTTATTGCTAAAGTCAAGTAATA
Organism: Picea glauca; assembly: GCA_000966675.3. Lineage (NCBI taxonomy): Eukaryota > Viridiplantae > Streptophyta > Pinopsida > Pinales > Pinaceae > Picea > Picea glauca. The sequence continues at coordinate 543,971 of JZKD02S1791944.1, read as the reverse complement.
TTTTTCTTAATAGTGAGTCACATGTTGTAAGAGTCATTCATGGTCCATAATGACCCATCATTACACATCAGATCATCACTTGACCTTTTATTTGTCATTATTCTCCATGATGAAAAGTTGGTAGCACAAACAACTAGTTTGTTATCATGTGCACTACCAAATCGTAAGAAAGCTCCATTTTTTCATTTGAAGACTTTTGAAGTGAAAAAGGTATATCAAGAAAGTTTTTCAAGGTTCTTAAATCATTATCAAGTCTTAAGATCCTCTTCTAAAGCTGCATCTCGCCATTAAAGGAAACCTACTAAGGTTTGCAACAAAACAAAGAAAGATTTTGTCCTTAGGGTTTTGGTATGTAGCAACCTACAATGAAGATATATTATGTTTAATTCTTTAGCGATGTATGATTTGATTCCAAAGGAAGATGCATATGGTAGAAACATAATGGAACATTTTTATAAGTTTGTGTTGAAGATCAAAAACCCTAGCAAGTGCTAAATACATAAGAAATGCATATCACAAGCATACTCTGTTTTAGAGTTTGGTGATGAAATTTGTCAAATAGGTATATGTTTACAATGACAGTATGGAAAATGGTTCTCTTTAGGGTGCAGGGTATTCATCTTCCAAGTAGTAATTACGGAGGCATTGAGTGTTTGTCTAAAGCACTTGGAGTATTACATTTTGGCATAAACCTTTTTTGTAAAATGAAGTATGGAGAAGTTTAAATGATTAAGTTTGATATATTGCAACATTTAATATGTTATGAAGTCAAACTTCAGGTATTAAAGCATCCTTTTCCATCGTTCATTTCAGGTTTTAAGATAATTTTGGACAAAATTGTTGAAAACAATCACCTAGAGGAGTTTGTAGCGCAAACTGTGTTTTTCCTGTGTATTGTGATACCAACTCTTCAAACTTTCAACATGGATGCGATTTGGTCAAAATTTGACTTGGAAAAAGGATTTTTAGGTCAAGGTGGCCACATATATTTGAATATAATATCACCCCTCATCAAGTGATGCAGGCGGCACTTTGTTTCCTCAATGTAAACATTCTAGGGATCAAATCCTAGATTGTAGGAATATGACTAGATTTTGGAAATCTATGTTTTCCTGTTTTAGTCATCTTTTTTGGAGATAGGTTTTGACGAAATGGAAATGTATTTTTTGAAAGTGAGAGAGGTTTTTCACAAGAAATATATCCTCTTCAAAAAAATCTCTCAGTTTTCTAACAGTTGTTTGGATTCGAGAGATATAGGTGAATCGTTGAGCATCATTTTCCAGAAATTTGACAGTTTGTATTTTCCATCCACCTCATACATTCGAATTTGACTTGGATAACTAAAGATAGGTGAAGAGGTTATGAGATCCATTTATTTTGGATCTGGATGAGCATGTAATCTCTATAAAGAGGACCACAGGGAGGAGCTAAGGGGAGGTTGGAACTTGGATACTTTGAGAGACTCTTTTGTACAAGACTTTGATATGTATATTGGAATCATAAGCTTCTTTCACTGTTATTGTTCATACCTTTGTTCATTCATCTCTTCCTGTACTTATGATTGAATGTCATGTTCATTTATTTGTTTACTCAATGAATGATAATTGTCATCTTGTTTTTGCATTGGTAAACTAGGATTATAAGTATTCTTCCTTGTTATAATCAACCTTTCATCTGTGTTTTTAATATACATGATCTTGCTGGTATAGTGAGTGTTTTCCATCCATTTGAGTTTAAAAACCACCCGAGTAATACCTTTTGAGAGCCTTATCTTGTCTAGATATGTTCAAGTGTCTTGAATGAGGGAGTTATTGAATGAGTTATTCATTTTCTGATCCATTTCATATATTTCATTGAGAATTTGATTAAGTTACCAAACTCTCTTGATCTATAACCTAGAGAGACTCTTGGAGTGATAACAAATTGGTGTCATTGTCGGGGAGAGGAGTGTGAAGCAATCTTCCTTGGGAGACGACATAGTTCTAGATTTTGATGATAGACAAAGGATGGGCATCATATTGTATGTAATATTCTATCTGGAGACTCCATGAAGGACAAATTCAGTGGCGAATCCACAATATTCAAATGTCAAAAGCATTTGCTTCTCTTTTGGCTAGGAGGTTTGCACCTCTTAACTTTTATGCAGTCCCTGGTTTCCCATATCTAGTACCTCTTATGGATATTTGGGGATACTACCTTCCACGGTTCATAGAAAGGAAAGAGGATAATCCTTCAGATCACCTCATTAGATTTCATCAATGCATGGCTCAGTTAAATAGACATGATGAAGATGTGCTCATGAAGATGTTTTTCTATTCATTGGAAGGGGATGCTCGTGAATGGTACCGATCCTTATCTCCTTCTAGCATATCTTCCTTAAAATAATTTCATATAGCATTCCATCATCTATGTGAAAGGTATTTTTCTCAGGAACTTCTTTTTGATCATTGTTGTGAGGATTTTCATTCAGATATTTAGCATGTTGTTTCTTCTAGTAGTGAGGATGGAAGTGAATATATTAATGAATATACAGATCAAGATGAATTTATTTCTATTGCTACTTCCCAAGAAGAAGATCTAGAAGATATACATGATGATAATATTGATTACTACATTGTTGAGGATGTTTTAGACCTTGCTTCTTATGAAACTGTTGATTCAAATCTATATGAGAAGGATGATAACGATGAGGAAGAAGGTGATGTTATTTCAAATATGTTTGAAAATCATATTGTTGATGATTATATGCAAAAAAATTCATCTCTGCCATTAGGATTTTATCCTGATGTTCCCATATTTGACAAATATAGTGGCGATGAGGAATATTTTAAAGTTTATGAAGGCTTGTTGACTAATGGAATATCATATAGTTCTACTTTTCAGCAATAAGAAGATCAACAATGTAATTATGCTATGGTTGATGATAGTTATGAGTCTGTTGTTCAAACTTCCAATGAAAATATCCTTAGTTTTGATACATATTTTAAAGAGATCATTGTTGGGGAGAGTAATCAACAGTTCTGTCATGATATATCTTTTAAGACTCATCCTTCATTTTATCATTATGGAGACAATGATGTAGAAGATCATGAACATATCTCTTATTTTCTCTTAGAAATTGTCAGTTGCAATGGGCCATCACATCATAGCAATGGATCCAAGTCACAGGGATATAGAAAAGGGGAAGACATACATGAGAAGTCAATGATTTTGAATCTGTATGATGGTGATCACAGTCTTGAAGATCCTATGGCATCCTTACTTGAGTCTTATCTCTCAGACTCTCTTAAGTTTTCAGATTTTATCATATCACTTGTATTTGACAGTGAGTATGATCTCCTGAAAGAGTTTTTATGGTCACTGTTATGCTTTTATTATTATTTTATAATCAGTGGCATAAAAATAAGTCTTTCAGTCATGAGTTTACTTGTATGGCTTCATTGGAAGCATGATTTCACTTGATCAACAAGAAGTATAATTGATTAGAGTAGGAATGTGCATGAATAAGATCAGTAACTGAGCATTGGTTTTCAGTTTCAATGAATAAGCAAAGTTTCACTTAGTACATCAAAAATAGAATGTAAGTTCCAGATCTTGAAAGATTGTAAGGGATTAGTTGTACAAGTTTAATACTAGATGACTCCATAACCCAATAGACTAGGCACTATAGAGTCCAAGATGTATATTTTTGAAGAGTGGTTTGATCTCATAATCAGAGTAGGTTGTAGGGTTTTCAGATTGAACGGAAAGGCACAGGGCCTGCTATATTCTTGGAACCTCACAGGGAGGCTTCCATCCCCAATTACAGTTTGATGTTATCTCCCCCAAAAAAATTCATTTTATTTAAGTCTTAGGTGGTTAATTAAGTTTTTAGTTTCTTGAGTCATTCAATAAATGTGTCCTTCATTGAGTCCAGTCATCAAGTCTTGGTCATGTCAAATGATTTTGGTAAATGACTAAGTGGTCATTAAGGTCATTGTCCTAAGTTTTATTGCTAAAGTCAAGTCATCTTTTTCTTAAGAGTGAATCACATGTTGTGAGAGCCATTCATGGTCCATAATGACCCATAATTACACATCAGATCATAACTTGACCTTTTATTTGTCATTATTCTCCATGATGACAAGTTGGTAGCACAAATAACTAGTTTTCCATCATGTGCACTACCAACTTGTAAGAAAGATTTGTTTTTTCATTTGAATAATTTTGAAGTGAAAAAGGTATATGAAGAAAAAATTTCAAGGTTCTTAAATCATCATCAAGTATTGAGATCCTCTTCTAAAGCTGCAACTCGCCATCAAAGGAAAACTACTAAGTTTTGCAAAGAAACAAAGAAAGCTTTTGTCCTTAGGGTTTTGGTATGCAAAAACCTACAATGAAGATATACTGTGTTTTAATTCTTTAGAGATGGATTATTTGATTCCCTAGGAAGATGCATATGGTAGCAGCATAGAGAAACCTTTTTGTCAGTTTGTGTTGAAGATAAAAAACCCTAGCAAGTGCTAAATACATAAGAAATACATATCAGAAGCATACTCTGTTTTAGATATTATTGATGGAATTTGTCAAAGAGGGATATGTTTACAGTGACAGTATGGAAAGTGGTTCTCTTCAGGGTGCAGGGTATTCATATTCCAAGTAGCAATTCCAGAGGCATTGAGTGTTTGTCTAAAACACTTGGAGTATTACATTTTGGCATAAACCTTTTTTGTAAAATGAAGTATGGGGAAGTTTAAATGATTAAGTATGATATATTGAAACATTTAATATGTTATGAAGTCAAATTTCAGGTATTAAGTATCCTTTTCCAGCATTCATTTCAGGTTTTAAAATAATTTTGGACAAAATTGTTGAAAACAATCACCTATAGGAGTTTGTAGCGCAAACTGTGTTTTTCCTGTGTATTGCGCTACCAACTCTTCAAAATTTCAACATGGATGATATTTGGTCAAAATTCAACCTGGAAAAAGGATTTTTGGGTCAAGGTGGCCACATGTATTTGAATATAATATCATCCCCCATCAAATCATGCAGGTGGCACTTCGTTTCCTCAATGGAAACATTCTAGGGATCAAATCCTAGATTGTAGGAATATGACTAGATTTTGGAAATCTGTGTTTTCTTGTTTTAGTCATATTTTTTGGAGATATATTATGACGATATGGAAATGTATTTTTGGAAAGTGAGAGAATATTTTCACAAGAAAGAGCTCCTCTTCAAAAACCTCTCTCGGTTTTCTAACAACTATTTGGATTCGAGATATATAGGTGAATCGTTGAGCATCATTTTCCAGAAATTTGACAGTTTGTATTTTCCATCCACCTCATAAATTTGAATTTGACTTGGATAACTAAATATAGGTGAAGATATTATGAGATCCATTTATTTCGGATCTATATGAGCATGTAATCTCTATAAATAGGACCAAAGGGAGGAAGTAAGGGGAGGTTGGAACTTGGATACTTTGAGAGACTCTGTAAGGTAGCTAGAGAGGTAGTGGGGGGGGGCCAGAGGGCCCATAGTGATAATAGTGGAGGTCATTCAATGTAAGGTGGACTAGGTCCACTATATTATTAAATAAGGCCC